>BOPN01003871.1:7500-10000 GCA_017312705.2 Penaeus japonicus | reverse complement strand
TGGTTTGCACTCACTCTTACAAATGCACATTTTCAGTTTGGTAAATAAAACGTAAATTGTCATATTTAATCACATCACTTACTCTCAAATATTCAACCCCAGCTCGTTTACAGGGCAACTACAGCGGCGTGGAGGTGCAGCTGTACCTGCGCAACCTGTCCAACTTCTACATCACCTCCACGTACGTCCCGACCTTCATCATCGTCGTCATCGGCTACCTGGTGTTCTTCTTCCCTCTCAGCAACTTCAACGAGAGGATCATGGTTGGCCTCACCGGGCTGCTGGTGGAGGCCACGTTCTTCTCACAGGTCGGGGGTTACTTCTCTTTTTCTTTTTTCTTTCAACACACACATATATGCATATACACATGCACATGCGCATGTGCATGTACATTCCATGCACATGTACATGCACATGTACATACACGTACATACACTGGATACATACTTTCCCCGGGATATAGACAAATAACTAGACCGATGAATATATACAAAGAGAGAGACGCACACCTTCGTATTCCGCGTCAGAAATTCTTTAGATCGTGACCGCTGACGCTGTGCCTCCTGCTTCGTGTCCTGCAGGTCAACTCGTCCATCCCGCACACAGCCTACATGAAGCTGGTCGACATCTGGATGGTGTTCTGCATCCTTATTCTGTTCCAAGTGGTCGTGTCGGTCGTCGCTCTGCACTGGATTCTTGTGGGTAGTCGAGTGGTCGTCGGGACGGGAGGGCTGTGCTGGGATCCTTAGTACTGTTGTGAAATTAATGATGATAACAGAAATGATATGAGCATTAAGCATACTGTTATCTTTATTATCGTCATTGCAGTCACCATTGTTTGTTAATCATTGTTAATAACTATAGGATTGTCATTTATATTTTTGTCATCTTTTTTGTTATTGCTTTTATTCTTATTATCATTATATTTTCTTTATCATAATCTTCATTGATTATTATCATTATCATTGTTATTATTATTATTATTATCATCATTATTATTATTAGTAGTAGTAGTATAATCATTATCATTATTATTAGCAGTAGTAGTAATAGTATCATCATTATCATTATTATGATTATTATTAGTAGTATCATTATTGTTATCATTATCATCATTATTATTATTATGATGATGATGATGGTGATATAATAATAATGATAATGATGATGATGGTAATGACGATGATTATGATAAGGATAATGGTAATGATAATAATAATGATAATGATGATCCTAATGATAATGATAATGATAGTGATATGATAATGATAATGATGATGATAATGATGATGAAAATTATAATGATAATAATGATGATAATGATAATAATGATAACAATTATGATGATAATGATAATAATAATAATAAGAATAATATGATAATTATAATGATAAAAGTGATGATGATAATGATGATGATAATGATGATATGATGTTGATGATGATAATGATAATAATTATGATGATGATAATTATGATGATAATGATAATAATGATGATAATGATAATGATGAAGATTATGATAATGATATTCTTATTACGATCTCTATTATTACTGTTATTCTTATACTTTTCTTTATCATAATTTTTATTTATTATTATTATTATCATTATTATTATTAATATTATTATCATTATCATTATTACTATTAATATCATCATCATTATTATGGTGATGATGATGATAATGATAATAATAATGATGATAATGATGATAATAATGGTATTAACGATGATAATGATAATCATAAAAATGATGATAATGATGACGATAATGATAATAATGATGACGATAATGATAATAATGATAATGATGAAGATGGTGATAATAATGATGATGATAATAATAAGGATGATGATAATGATGATAATTATGATGATAATGATAATTGTGATGGCGATAAAAATGATGATAATGATAATGATGAAAATGGTGATGATGATTATGATGATAATGATGATTATCATGATAATAATGATAATGATAATGATGATTATCATGATAGTGAGGATAACGATAATGATAATAGTGATGATGATTATGATGATGATGATGAAAATGATTTTCCCCCATTGAATGTCGTTGCAGTTTTCTGTGCATCTCTCGATTATGCTTTCGGGATCTTGTGCGTCAATTATGCGTGGACATCTGCTGGGAAAAAAAAATCAATTATATTGTTATTATTACGATTACTGTCAGCGTAATTATCAGATAATGATAATAAAGAAAATCATTATCATAATTATCATTATTGTTATCATTACGGTCATACTGCTCTTTCATCACGTTTACCTACTATCATCACAACAACCATTAGCATCGTCACTAATATCACCATCACTATCACCATTCCCAGGAGGAGTCCAGCTTGCTTTCCCCGATCAAGGTGGAAGTGGGCGTGTCCAGCGTCAGCCGGAACGCGGCGGAACGCAGGAAGAGAAAAGCCGTGAAGTTGAACCGCTTCTGCCGCTTTTTTACTCCAGTCGTTACCGTCATTTTC
>BOPN01003870.1:142500-143917 GCA_017312705.2 Penaeus japonicus | reverse complement strand
TATATATATATATATGTATATATCATATATTTCATATATATCACATACACACACACACACACACACACACAAACACACACGAACACATCAAAACTAAGCTGCAATCGGAATGCAGGATTTGCAGTCGGGTGACAAACGCAATGCCTAACACGCCAGTGAAAATCGGAAAGCCTTCAGTGGGACCGACAGTGCTTTTATTTATAGGACTGGCGACCATAGGTGTGTAGTCAGGTACAGAAAGATAAAAATGATTTGCACGGAATCCTGCAATTCATCTAACGTCGCTTGTCGTCAAACAAGGACTGCGTTCTGCTGATATTCCGGCTCTGGCTTAGCTTTCGATAAAGGAGCTACAGTATTAGCTTAAATCTATTAAGTACTAAGTACAAACTCTTTAAAAATTCCCTCATTTGATACTTTCACATATCTTGATAGCGAAATTGCCTCCACAGAAAAAAATATGTCAAAATCAGGAAATTGACAACCCTAAATAAATTAAATGTTTGGAAATCAAATCTACCAGATGACTTAATTAAAGCGTAAGGTGCAAAAACATATGGACTTTAACGAAGACCGCAGAGTTAAATTTTAAACTTTTCTTGGAGGAGACGCCCAACAAAAGAACAACTCTAAAAGAGATCTACCGGACATTCCGGTTACTCTCCGACTAAGGTACAAGCACTTTGCAGGTATAAAAGCTAGCTTGTGAGCTCTTGCTATGGAAACCAAGGCACGGCCACACCCAGCTAAGACCTAGATCGACCAGCTCTTAAAGACCCTAGATATCTTCCTGAAGACCCTTGGTACCTCAGGTTGGGTCGAAATGGATGGCGTAGTCGAGTCGCGGGTGTCCAAGCTAACTCGTCTTGATGATGATATATGGAAAGAGAGAGAGAGAATCTTTTTTCTTCTTCTTCTTTTTTCCCCCTTTTTTTTCTTTTTTTTTTTTTTGCTTTCTCACATGTCTCTTCTTCTTTCCATCTATTTAAGTATAAAGAAAGAAGGAGAAAGAGATAAGCATATACAGATATATAACAAAACTTATTCAGAGACAAATACATTTGTAAATAAATCTGTAGAAAGAAAAGAAAAATGCGAAAGACAAAAGTAGTTTCCCGTCTCGTCATGTTTCCGGCCAGAGGAGCGTCGAAAGCTCAGCGCCGTCCATAAAGTGTTCATTTGTGCCGCCCGTAACGATGGCGCTCGGCCGTTGTCGACAATGAAGGCGGGTCTGAGAGCCTCATACCATCGCGTCGCCCCCCCCCCCCCTCCCCTCGACCCTCTTATGCCCGTCGCGTCGCCCCCCTCCCCCTCCCCGCGACCCTCTTATGCCCGTCGCTCTCAACCTCTCCCGACCCCTACCCTCCTCTCTAACTCTTGCTCTCTCTCTCTCTCTCTCTCTCTCTCTCTCTCTCTC
>BOPN01003870.1:115000-117500 GCA_017312705.2 Penaeus japonicus | reverse complement strand
GATGTGATTCTAGGTGATGATAGGGAAAGACAGAAAACGGACGTGATTCTGGTGATGACAGGAGAGACAGAAAACTAGATGTGATTCTGGTGATAATAGGAGAGACAGAAATGACGTGAGATTCTGGTGATGATAGGGAGAGACAGAAAACGGACGTGATTCTGGTGATAATAGGGAGAGATAAAAACGACGATCTCTATGATAACAGGGAGGGACAGAAACGACGTGATTCTGGTGATGATAGGGAGAGACAGAAAACGACAGATTCTTCCAGTGATAATAGGGAGAGATAAAAAACGGACGTGATTCTGGTGATAACAGGGAGGGACAGAAAACGGACGTGATTCTGGTGATGATAGGGAGAGACAGAAAACGGATGTGATTCTGGTGATAATAGGGAGAGATAAAAAACGGACGTGATTCTGGTGATAACAGGGAGGGACAGAAAACGGACGTGATTCTGGTGATGATAGGGAGAGATGAAAACGGACGTGATCTTAGGCATAATAGAGAGACAGAAACGGATGTGATTCTAGGTGATGATAGGGAAAGACAGAAAACGGACGTAATTCTGGTGATGATAGGGAGACAGAAACTGACGATTCTGGTGATAATAGGGAGAGATAAAAAAACGGACGATTCTTAAGATAACAGGAGGGACAGAAAACGGACGTGATTCTGGTGATGATAGGGAGAGACAGAAAACGGATGTGATTCTGGTGATAATAGGGAGAGATAAAATGACGTGATTCTGGGTGATACAGGGAGGGACAGAAAACTGGACGTGATTCTGGTGATGATAGGGATAGAGCAGAAAAACTGATGATTCTGGCGATAATAGGGAGAGATAAACGTACGTGATTCTGGTGATAGGATACAGAAACGGACGTGATTCTGGTGATGATAGGGAGAGACAGAAAACGGATGTGATTCTGGTGATAATAGGGAGAGATAAAAAACGGACGGTGATTCTGGTGATAACAGGGAGGGACAGAAAACGGACGTGATTCTGGTGATGATAGGGAGAGACAGAAACGGACGAATCTAGGTGATAATAGGGAGAGACAGAAAACGGATGTGATTCTAGGTGATGATAGGGTATACATATATCTATATATCTATCTATCTATCTATCTATATATATATATATATATATATATATATATATAATTATGGATAGATAGATATAAATACAGATATAGATATGGTATAGATATAGGTATAAATGCATGTGTGTTTATATGTTTGTTTGTGTGTGTATGGAAGTGCAAAGAAATAATATCAATAAAGATCTTAATAGCGTGGATAATTACCATATGAGGATAACGCTCATTAACTCGAAATCAAAGTAAAGCTCTTAAAAAAAAACAACTAAATTAATATAACTTGAACTAATTATTTCTTGCCTAACGAGCAAACACTCCACTTGATCTGAACCATTTATTGCAGTTCATAAGTCTGAGAGAAAATAATAACCATGCTGATGCACATCAAAATACTAAATAAACATGAAACACAAGATTATCCTTCATCATTTCCTATTCTCTCTCTTCTTTATCAATATCACAATTAACCCTCTGAGATAAACCTCTTAAAACGGATGCTTCCACTGCACTGGATCCAGTCGTTTTCCTAGATTAATTACGTCCGGAAATTAATACGAATTCGGTTCAGTCAATCATGATGGTAGATTAATCTGATGACCATCTTCCGGTGCATTGAGGGAGTGTTACTGATGCTCTGCTCTGCAAGATCCGCGGACAAGAAGCGGTGATAATTGGGAGAATCAGACGTGATTCTGGTGATGATAGGGAGAGACAGAAAACGGACGTGATTCTGGTGATAACAGGAAGAGACAGAAAACGGACGTGATTCTGGTGATGATAGGGAGAGACAGATAACGGACGTGATTCTGGTGATAACAGGAAGAGACAGAAAACGGACGTGATTCTGGTGATGATAGGGAGAGACAGAAAACGGACGTGATTCTAGGTGGTGATAGGGAGAGACAGAAAACGGACGTGATTCTAGGTCATGATAGAGAGATAGAAAACGGATGTGATTCTGGTGATGATAGGGAGAGACAGATAACGGACGTGATTCTGGTGATAACAGGGAGGGACAGAAAACGGACGTGATTCTGGTGATGATAGGGAGAGACAGAAAACGGATGTGATTCTGGTGATAATAGGGAGAGATAAAAAACGGACGTGATTCTGGTGATAACAGGGAGGGACAGAAAACGGACGTGATTCTGGTGATGATAGGGAGAGACAGAAAACGGACGTGATTTTAGGTGATGATAGGGAGGGATAGAAATCGGACGTGATTCTAGGTGATGATAGGGAGAGATAGAAAACGGACGTGATTCTAGGCGATGATAGGGAGAGACAGAAAACGGACGTGAGTCTAGGTGGTGATAGGGAGAGACAGAAAACGGACGTGATTCTAGGTGGTGATAGGGAGAGACAGAAAACGGACGTGATTCTAGGCGATGATA
>BOPN01003870.1:62500-67500 GCA_017312705.2 Penaeus japonicus | reverse complement strand
AAGGTCTCGAGTTTTATCATTATTCACCTACTTTCATTTGCAAGATGTTCTTGAAACCCACAGCATTCAGCGATGAGTGCAGGACATAACTCGCGTAAAGGGTATACAATTTAGATGAAAACCATCCTTTGCAGATTCGGGAGATACCGGTTTTTAGTCTCTATGTTTACGTGGATATCCTATCATAGACTTCTTGATATATTAATCAATAATTTAATATATTCATTAACAGCTGAAAGTTCAATCTGATAATGGCGCAAAGTCTTACCGGCAAATGATATATAGCTTTGCTACATATATTTCGAAAAGAATGTATTCTGATTCTCAGTTCTGTAATGAAAGGTAGGAATTTTGTTGGGCTTTGCCAGAGCTGAAAAATTTACAAAGATCAGTGGTGGGCGGGTGTGTGATGTGTATTCTAATGGCAGATGCACAAATTTAATGTAATATCACTCTGGCATGGAGTACCTATGGCCAGGGATATACAGTGTATTGTGTGAATGTATCCCAAGGATTTTGGACTCCTTTTTGTGTCTTTTATTTAATCATATTTATCCCAATTACTAACCGGTCTGGGTCTATACACAGTTAAAGGAATTGAATACATGTGGATTAAAATAATTATTTGAAAGAAACATGCTTACTCCAAATTGTCTTCTGTTGTATGACTCAGGCTACCCTTGCAAGTGCTGCTGCAAATGCCATAATTGCAACCAGTAGGTCAAATACAAATACCATATAACAAGTACAGTGCCTAAGAAGATAATTCTAAATACTATCATTCCTGTAGTACTTCATAATCTAAGTAATTTATGTATATTGTAGCTTATTTACATGTATTTAACTGAGTTTTCAATAAAACAGGTATTGTTGTCAATAGACAATTTTAGAGAAAGGTTTCATGTGCTGTCTGGAGAAGTACGAATCTACTTATGATATGAATTTTCAAGATAACAACTTAGCCTGTATGATTGTTTTATTATTTTCTGTAATGCAATTGGATATATTATCTCTAATTATTTGTTTACATATATTGGTTGGATATATTTCCACACAAGTCAAAGTTCAAGTTGCATAATTGTAATATAATAACTTCGAAGAATGCTAGGGAAATTATTTTAAAGAAAATGTTAAAACTTTTTTTCTAATAAACACTTTATCCAAATTATTTACAAAACAATTTCGTTATGTTATTTAAGTCATTCTGAAGGATTATTTTTGACTGCATAACTTACAAAAAATGCATAAAATATAAGCAGGTTTTCACCCAACTAAAGTTATGGAAAAATCTATATAATTTACAAAGAAAATAAAATTATTAACTTGATTGATTTGTTCAGTATTTTCAACACTAAAACATGAAGAACAGCTCCTATGTATATTCAATCTGCAATATATTATTCCTTTGATTTTAGCTATGCTTATTGTATTTTCCTTCTTGTTAGGACTGGCATTGTCTCTAAAATCTTACTCTATCACCATCTCCATGGCCCACATCCATTACTCCTCTGCCTTCTACCTCACACTCCATTTCCATCACACTCCACCTTCCTCACACACATGTTACATATCCATCACACTCCATCACCTACCTACTTTGCATTAACAGGCTACTGTACATCCCTCACAGATACAGAGCCATAGAATATTGGTATTCTTTTATAGACTGTTATAGCTTTTTACACCTTTTTATTAGCCTGTTGATATCAAATATTTTAATATGTGAAATAATTCAGTGAAAAAAATGAAATCTATCTATCTATATATAAATAAATGAATAAAAAANAGAGAGAGAAAGAGAGAAAGAAAGAGAGAGAGAGAGAGAGAGAGAGAGAGAGAGAAAGAGGGAGAGAGAGAGAGAGAGAGAGAGAGAAAGAGAGGGAGAGAGAGAAAGAGAGACCTGTTGAACCTCACTAGACAACTTGTCTCCCTCTTAATGTTTGGAATGCAATTGCTATTTGATTTTTTCTCTTTTTTCGTCAACAGAATTTTACCGATTTACATCAAAGGTCAAAGTTGAAAGTAACCATAGGCAAATCTCAACTTAACTCCTCCTCTTCTTCCCCCTCCTTCCCCTTCCGACATCCACCCCCCTTCCCTCTTCTTTCCCTCCTCCCTCCTTCCTTCCACTCCATTCCCTTCCCTCCTCCCCCTCCACCCCTCCCCCCATCCCCTCCCCGCCTTCCCTCATAGTTTCCTCCTGTCCCTCTTTCTCTTTCCTCTTCTATCCTTCTTCCTTTCTCTCTTTCCCTCTTCCTCCCCCTCCACCCCTCCCACCATCCCCTCCCCCCCTTCCCTCATATTTTCCTCCTGCCCCTCCGTTCCTTTCCTCTTCTATCCTCCTGCCCTCCTCCCTCCCTCCCTTCTTCCCTTCCCATCTCCTCCTCCTCCCCCTGCACCCCTCCCACCTTCCCCTGCACTCTGCTTCACAATAACAAACTACAATAACATCTCAGTCGCAGGGATTTTGCAAAAAAGAAAAAAAAAAATCGTCAGGATTCAATACCCTCGTCAGAAAGGTGAGAAAACATCTTAAGCCCTGAAACCTTGCCTCTTTTTTTTTTTTTTTTCTTTTCTTTCTTTTTTTCATTTCTGTCTTTGTTTGTTCCTTCTATCTTCAATTTATTTATTTATTCATTTGTTTATCTGCTTATTTCATTTACCTTTTTAGTCTTTTTTTTTTTCCTTTCAACATTTTGATGCGTGTGGGAATTGGTTGAAGCACCGGGCTTGGCTTTTCTGTCTTTGTGGCTTTACCTTCTTTTTTTTACGCCTTCTTCGAAATCTATCTTTCTGTATATCCTCTTCCTCCTCTCTTTCTTCCTTCCCTTCATCTCCATTTTTATCGCTTCCCCCTTCTAAATCCCATTCTCCTCACTTCACCTCCTCCCCTCTCTCCTCCACTCCCCTTTCCTATCCTTCCCTTTCCCCTCCTCCCCACTCCCATCCTCCCATCCCTTCCCTTACCTATCCTCCAGTCCTGTCCACTCCCCTCTTCCCTCTACTATCCATCCTCCCCCCTCCCCGTTTTCCCCTTCTTTCAGCTCCCCTTTCCTCTTCCCCCTCCCTTTATATACTTCAAAGGTAAAACCCTTGCTATCAAATTCACACACACACAATCAAAACACAATCTATTTCTCTCTCTCTCTCTCTCTCTCTCTCTCTCTCTCTCTCTCTCTCTCTCTCTCTCTCTCTCTCTCTCTCTCTCTCTCTCTCTCTCTCTCTCTCTCTCTCTCTCTCTCTCTCTCTCTCTCTCTCTCTCTCTCTCTCTTTCCTTTTCCTTCTTGCTCTCACTCAGGATTCTGGCGGCAGCGGTGGCATTGGCTGGAAAAGCGGTGTGTGTTTGTGTGTGTGTTGTGTTGTGTTGTGTTGTGTTGTGTGTGTGTGTGTGTGTGTATGTGTGTGTGTGTGTGTGTGCTTGTGTGTGTGTGTGTGTGTGTGTGTGTGTGTGTGTGTGTCAAGTCAATCTATGTAGATCTCAACAGAAAAATAGAAAATTCTCAACTGATAAAGAAACAATTTTTGCCACTACACTCACTCATCTCTAATCATCTCCTTCACCGCCACTATCCGTCCCTCGACATGTGATTGCCGAATCACCTTGAGCCATTCCTGGTGCTAATCTAATATGCATCTTGTGTAACATCTTAGGTTCCTCAGCACCCCCTTCTGGTACCGGGCTGTACACTTCCGTTTTTGTTTTATCCACAACTACACTGATAGTCTCCCGCAAAATGTCCTATATTTCATTTATTTCTACCTTTCTGCATCCCCTCGAGTGAGGTTTTGATTTGCAATTACTAAGTACATGTACTCTGCAATGACTTCAGAGAGGCTACCACCTGTTCTCTCCAGCAGCCTCTTCTGGCTCAGATAACATGGCTCCTCTTGCAGCTTAGGTCTCCTCCCAAATACCAGAAAGTGAAATTGCTGAGCTTGGGGAACTTCGTGTATCTCCTCTCGTGTATCCCCATAGCCGTCAAAAGCCATAATCAACATTTTTGCAACTATAGAAGTCTTCTAATCCATAGTGTGGATAATATCTCCCTTACAAATATCCTCTCTACTATCCGCTGGTACATTGGAGAGGCCCATAGACATGAATGTAATCTTGTGCACATCTTCACTTCTACCTGGTGATATCCTGCCGCTAATTCGAAAGCTGAAAGCTTCTTGGTCCCTGTCAAAGCTTTCAGGGTCTCACCAGTCTTGGGAAGGAGAAAAGTGTCTCTCATGTTTCCCTGATTAAGTTTCCGGTATTTAACACAAAGTTGAACACAACCGTTTTTTTTTTCTTCTTCTTTTTCACAGTGACAATGAGAGCTACTTAAGGATTCGAGCTTTATTGAATGATCTGTTGTAACAGTCTTTCTATACATGTTCCATCAACCCTTCTGGGACGGATTGCATCTTAAGAGGCTCTGCCTGAGGTGGGCGTTAAGTAATTATTTTTCCTAGAATTTTAGATGATTTATGAATCTGTATTTGGCAGACAAGCCCTATTATACTAATTGGAATGGTGTTTGATGTCCTATTTACTCAACCGAAGGAATAAGATAACGTGTAATTTTAATAAAAAATGAATAATGCCGAACGGAATGTGCTCCCCCAATACCGATCGAGGTAAGCATACACTCCGCTCGCACTTCCTCGATTGCTCTCGCTACTCTTCTCTTTACTCTCTCCCTCTTCCTCTTTCTCTCTCTTGCCTCCCTCCCTCTTCTTTCTCGTCCCTACCCTTCTCCCTTCCGTCACCCCTCTCCCCTCCCTCCTCTCTTCTCTTTCTCTCTCTTGTCTCCCTCCCTCTTCTTTCTCGTCCCTACCCTTCTCCCTTCCGTCTCCCCTCTCCCCTCCCTCCCTCTCCCTCTTTCTCTCTCTTGCCTCCCTCCCTCTTCTTTCTCGTCCCTACCCTTCTCCCTTCCGTCTCCCCTCTCCCCTCCCTCCCTCTCCCTCTTTCTCTCTCTTGCCTCCCTCCCTCTTCTTTCTCGTCCCTACCCTTC
>BOPN01003870.1:40000-42500 GCA_017312705.2 Penaeus japonicus | reverse complement strand
CCAATCCGCTGCCAATCGCTTAAGTGTATAAGGTTTTCTGTCCCGAAGTCGTTTCTGGTGGAAATGATACGTAACCATAATAGGACTTCGAACGTCATAGGAAACCAAATGAACCCATGCAGTAAAAAAAAAAGAAAGAAAAGAAAGGAAAAAAAAAAAAAGCTTTCCGTAGAGAGAGATCATTGTAAACAAATATAAAAAAGGGACAAAATGAGAATGAATAACGTTAAAAGCATGATATGTAACTGACACGATTCGATTTAGTCTTCAGTTATAACGGTAACGAGCGACAAGTAACAGATGTCAGGCGAATGTTCAGCTCATGTCTGGTTAAGACATATGTTCTGTAATCTGAGAGATATATGAAATTCTGAAGATTTTATTGAAACACATCTAGTACATCTGTTGCGTCGTGAAGTTTTCAAATCTCTTTCATTTTTTTTTTTTCATATTTGTTAACATATATTACAACAAGATCAGTATAACTATAAAGATAACATGGTATATGGTTTGAAGTAAACATTCCCCAATGAGACCATGGAAATTAAGAAATGCAATTGAAAAAAAAATAATGAAACAGCTGAAGAGTAAATATTATACAACGATTGCCCAAAAAGCGTGGGTGAGTAATTTCCATTTCATGAAGGAAAAGATGAAGGCTTTTCTATATATAAATATATATATATTTATATATATATATATATATATATATATATATATATATATATATATATATATAATTAGGCTTTATTATCAGGAATCTAATCAAACTATCAAAAGATCTATTATAAAAAATGAAAACAAGGACTAGAATTTTTAATCCTTTAATATGACGATCTCCTTCTAATTAGGTAATCCCTTATCATAGATCAAGAGGTGGGGAGGTGGCAGAAGGGAGGGAGGCGAGAGAGAGAGAGTGAAAGAGAGAGAGAGAAGAAAGAGAGAGAGAGAAAGACAGAGAGAGAGGGAAAGAGAGAGAGAGAGACAGAGACAGCCAAAGAGAGAGAGACCAGAAGAGATAGATAGAGAGAGAGAGAGTGGATTAAGGAAGGGATATAATAAATATCATTGGAGCACACAAAGATATCAACAAGAAGACTAAGTTGACTGAAACTAGACTTGAATTCGTTTGTAAAGAACAAAGCGTTTGAAATATTAATGTGTAGGAGGTAGTTATGGCTAAAATCAATACTTTTTCTCTTAATTGCACTGCCTTATTAACACATTAAGATATAATAATAATTTTCAAATTGTATGGTTATTATTCAACATGACGGTGATCTTGTAAAGCAATGAAAAATCCGCCATAAAAATTTTCCAATGTCCGCTAATGAGTGCGTTTCCTTACTATAAGATATAATTACAATAAAAAAAGAATATAGATAATGAAATATTTTATTGAAGGAAGATGAATGATGGTAAAGAAATGTTTTACAAAAATAATGATACATCTAATACTCAAGTCTGATTCCTTGGTAAAGCAATATCTAATTGAATCCATCATATTTACGATGCTGTTAAACCAAACCTGGAATAAAGAAATTTACGTTCAAATGTCCAGGAAATCCATAATGCAGGATTTATAAAAATGAGTAATATCATAATGCAAATGGTGTCATTATCATCAGAATTTGTTTCTAATATTTTTTGCAAAATTTAAGAAACAAATGTATATGTATATGTATGTATATAAATAAATAAATAAATATATATATATACAGTATATATATTTAAGTGTATGTATATATACATATGTATATATATTCATATGTATATATATTCATATATATATATATAAATATATATATATAAATATATATATATATATATATATATATATATATATATATATATATATATATATATATATATATATATATATGTATATATATATATATATATATATAATCATATATATATATATATATATATATATATATATATATATATATATATATTTAAGTAAATGTATATATACATATGTATATATACTCATATATATATAAATATATATATATATATATATATATATGAAATATAGATAGATATACATATATATACATATATATGCATATATATATAAATCATACATATATATAAACACTCACACATACATACAGACACACACATACACACACGCGCACACACACACACACACACACGCATATATGTATGAACACAATAGTATTT
Organism: Penaeus japonicus; assembly: GCA_017312705.2. NCBI lineage: Eukaryota > Metazoa > Arthropoda > Malacostraca > Decapoda > Penaeidae > Penaeus > Penaeus japonicus. Next base: position 40,310 of record BOPN01003870.1, on the reverse strand, counting down.
ATTTGCTTCCTCAATCTTTCTATGATAAAGTTTCGCACCGAACCCTCAACATTTCTTTAAAGTGTCAGGAACAGGAACATCTCACTCCTCTTCTTTTTTAAATCACCGCTGACTGTTATTCGACATAAAATCACAAAACTTTCTGAGGTTGATATCACTTACGCCGTGCTTCTGAGAATGCCATTGCAATAAATAAACGCTGGCAGTGTTTCTGTTCGTGTCAAGGCATACACAGTGAATTATACAGCATTGTACCGAGAGTAAAGTTGAATATTAAGAGCAGAATGACACTGAGCTGCACACAAACACC
>BOPN01003870.1:30000-35000 GCA_017312705.2 Penaeus japonicus | reverse complement strand
CTTCTAATTAGGTAATCCCTTATCATAGATCAAGAGGTGGGGAGGGGGCAGAAGGGAGGGAGGCGAGAGAGAGAGAGTGAAAGAGAGAGAGAGAGAGAGAGAAAGAGAGAGAGAGAGAGAGAGAGAGAGGGAAAGAGAGAGAGAGAGACAGAGACAGACAAAGAGAGAGAGACCAGAAGAGATAGATAGATAGAGAGAGAGTGGATTAAGGAAAGGATATCATAAATATCATTGGAGCACACAAAGATATCAACAAGAAGACTAAGTTGACTGAAACTAGACTTGAATTCGTTTGTAAAGAACAAAGCGCTAAAAATATTAATGTGTAGGAGGTAGTTATGGCTAAAATCAATACTTTTTCTTTTAATTGCACTGCCTTATTAACACATTAAGATATAATAATAATTTTCAAATTGTATGGTTATTATTCAGCATGACGGTGATCTTGTAAAGCAATGAAAAATCCGCCATAAAAATTTTCCAATGTCCGCTAATGAGTGCGTTTCTTTACTATAATATATAATTACAATAAAAAAAGAATATAGATAATGAAATATTTTACTGAAGGAAGATCAATGAGCAGAAGAAATGCCATAAAAATAATGATACATCTAATAATTTCCGGCTGATTCCTTGGTGAAGCAATATCTCATTGAATCCATCATATTTACGATGCTGTTAAACCAAACCTCGAATAAAGAAATTGACGTTCAAATGTCCAGGAAATCCATAATGCAGGATTTATGAAAATGAGTAATATTATAATGCAAATGGTGTCATCACTACAGAATTTGTTTCTAAGATTTTTGCAAAATTTAAAAAACATGTATATATATATATATATATATATATATATATATATATATATATATATATATATATATATATATATATATTATATATTTAAGTATATGTATATATACATATTTATATATATTCATATATATATATAGAGAGAGAGATGATAGATAGATAGATATACATATATATACATATATATACATATATATATATATATATATATATATATATATATATATATATATATATTATACATATATATATAACACACAAACATACATACATACACACACACATACACACACACACACACACACACACACACACACGCATATATGTATGAACACAATAGTAATTATTTTCTTCCTCAATCTTTCTATGATGAAGTTTCGCACCAAACCCTCAACATTTCTTTAAAGTGTCAGGAACAGGAACATCTCACTCTTCTTCTTTTTTGTATCACCGCTGACTATTATTCGACATAAAATCACAAAACTTTCTGAGGTTGATATCACTTACGCCGTGGTTCTGAGAATGTCATTGCAATAAATAAACGCTGGCAGTGTTTCTGTTCGTGTCAAGGCATACACAGTGAATTATACAGCATTGTACCGAGAGTAAAGTTGAATATTAAGAGCAGAATGACACTGAGCTGCACACAAACACCGGTGTTTAATGTTTGACACTTAGTCCTACTTAATCTGTTGTTCAAGCGTAAAATGCTGAAACCTTTCACAACAAATCGTAAATAACTGAATTTAAGATCGCCCTGGTAGTTTTATTCAACAGCTGATTTATATCTTCATTGACAGAACTATTTTACTATTACACTCTGTCCTTTCTTTCAAGTTTATAGTCTAGGACACACACACACTTCAAATTGGTAACTATGGCAACAAAGCTAAACTTAAGGTCTTGAATAATTGCCCAAACCTTAAGAAAAAGAACATATTAAATATTCCTTATTTTCAATTATTGTCCAAATGATCCTAGTTATTAGTAAACAACTATAATCACATTACGAATGATGTTCAGAACACAATCCGTAACCACTTCCTTGCAATTATTCGTATATAAAAAAAAAAATTGATTGATTTTGAACATTGTATCGGAAAATCTATGAACCATGCCTATACCTCATGCTGGATTGATTACTTCGCTTTCCTATGAGCCTTCCATTTCATTCCGAATCAAGAAGCAGCACATCCCTAGCTTATGAATCGCTGTTTAGGAAATCTGATTGTCAACCACTACCTATATTCACAAAACAGCAATTAATCCGCTGCCAATCGCTTAAGTGTTTAAGACTTGCTGTCCCGAAGTCGTTTCTGGTGGAAATGATACGTAACCATAATAGGACTTCGGACGTCATAGGAGACCAAATGAAACCATGCAGTTAAAAAAAAAAGAAAAGAAAAAAAGAGCTTTTCGTAGACAGATATCATTGTGAACAAATACAAAAAAGACAGAAAATGAAAATCAATAACATTAAACGCAAGATATGTAACTGACACGATTCGATTTAGTCTTCAGTTATAACGGTAACGAGTGACAAGTAACAGATGTCAGGCTAATCTTCAGCTCATGTCTGGCCAAGACATGTTCTGTAATCTGAGAGATATATGGAATTCTGAAGAAGATTTTATTGAAACACGTCTAGTACATCTGTTGCGTCGTGAAGTTTTCAAATATCTTTCAAATATATATATTTTTTCATATTTGTTAAGAGATATTACAACAAGACCAGTATAACTACAAAGATAACATGATATATGGTTTGAAATAAGCAGTCCCCAATGACATCATGGAAATAAAGAAATGCAATTATGAACATTAATGAAACAGCTGAATAGTAAATATTATGCAACGATTTGCCAAAAAGCGTGGGTGAGTAATTTTCATTTCATTAAGGAAAAGATGAAGACTTTTATACATATAAATATATATATAATTAGACTTCATTATCAGGAAATTAGATAGAAAAAAAATCAAACTATAAAAGATCAATCATAAAAAAAAATAAAAACATGGACTAGAATTTTTAATCCTTTAATATGACGATCTCCTTCTAATTAGGTAATCCCTTATAGACCTGAAGGTGTGGTGGGGGGGAGAAGGGAGGGAGAGAGAGAGAGAAAGAGAGAGAGAGAGAGGGAAAGAGAGAGAGAAAGAGAGAGAGAGAGAGAGGAGTGAGTGGATTAAGGAGGGGATACAATAAATATCATTGGAGTACACAAGGATATGAACAAGAAAACTAAGAAAACTGAAACTAGATTTTGCTTCGTCTATAAACAACAAAACGCTAGAAATATTAATGTGTAAGAAGTAGTTACGGCTAAAATCAATACTTTTTCTTTTAATTGCACTGCCTTATTAAAACATTAAGATATAATAATCATTTTCAAATTGCATGGTTATTATTCAACATGACGGTGATCTTATAAAGCAAAGAAAAATCCTCCATAAAGTTTCTGCAATGTCCGCTAATGACTGCGTTTCTTTAAAATAAGATATGATTACAATAAAAAAAGAATATAGCTAATGAAATATCTTATTATAGCTAGACCAATGAGCAGCAGAAAAAAAAAAAAAAAATAATGATATATCTAATAATTTCCGTCTGATCCTTTGGTGAAGCAATATCTCATTGAATCCATCATATTTACGATGCTGTTCAACCAAACCTCAAGTAAAGAAATTCACGTTCAAATGTCCAGGAAATCCATAATGCAGGATTTATGAAAAATGAGTAATATCACAATGAAAATGGTGTCATCACTACGGAATTTATTTCTAATATTTTTGCAAAATTTAAGAAACAAATATATATATATATATATATATATATATATATATATATATATATGTATATATACAGTATATATATATATATATATTATATTCATATGCATATGTATATATATATATATATATATATATATATATGTATATATACAGTATATATATATATATATATTATATTCATATGCATATGTAATTATATATATATGTATATATATATATATATATATATATATATATATATATATATATACATATATATAAATATATGTGTACATATACATACATATATATATATATATATATATATATATATATATATATATATATACATATATATATATGAATATATAAATATATACTGTACATATAATAAAACACTTAGACAGTAAGAAAGAGTTTAATCGTGACGTTTTTATCAATCAATCAAAAATAGAGAGTAGAAGTATTCATAGTCGATGAAAAGATTGTTGGATCAAGGTCAACTAGTCTAGGGAAAGCTTTTCCCACACACACATACATAAAGAAGGTAACAATAATAATAATAATAAGCTAAGATCATCCATACCCAACTGACCAGGAATTCCTAAATTATTATGAATTTGGCGTTATTCAAATTCAGCTGATGACCAGCATATTAATTATCATATATATACACAAATATATATATAAACACACACACATACATATACACACACGCACACACACACATACACACGCACATACACACTCGCGCGCGCGTATATGTTTGAACACAATAGTAATTATTTTTTTACACACACGCATATATGTATGAACAAAATAGTAATTATTTTCTTCCTCAATCTTTCTATGATAAAGTTTCGCACCGAACCCTCAACATTTCTTTAAAATGTCAGGAACAGGAAAATCTCACTCCTCTTCTTTTTTGTATCACCGCTGACTGTTATTCGACATAAAATCACAAAACTTTTTGAGGTTGATATCACTTACGCCGTGCTTCTGAGAATGTCATTGCAATAAATAAACGCTGGCAGTGTTCCTGTTCGTGTCAAGGCATACACAGTGAATTATACTAAATTGTACCGAGAGTAAAGTTGAATATTAAGAGCAGAAAAACACTGAGCTGCACACAAACACCGATGTTTAATGTTTGATACTTAGCCCTACTTAATCTGTTGTTCAAGCGTAAAATGCTGAAACCTTTCACAACAAATCGTAAATAACTGAATTTAAGAGCGCTTTGGTAGTTTTATTCTACAGCTGATTTATATCTTCACTGACAGAATTATTTTACTATTACACTCTGACCTTTCTTTCAAGTTTATAGTCTAGGACACACACACACTTCAAATTGGTAACTATGGCAACAAAACTAAACTTTAGGTATTGAATAATTACCCAAACCTTATGAAAAT
>BOPN01003870.1:22500-25000 GCA_017312705.2 Penaeus japonicus | reverse complement strand
AGCAAGATGGAGTGACTCGGATCGGAAGTTCTTTTGAGAAATGTATGAGAGAAAGAGAGAAAAGAGAGAAATAGAGAGAGAGAGGGGGGAGAGAAAGAGAGAGAGATAGATAGATAGAGAGAGAGAGAGAGAGAGAGAGAGAGAGAGAGAGAGAAAGAGAGAGAGAGAGAGAGAGCCATAACGTCAGGCTATCTGGAATAAACCTGAACTGTACAAATCCTTCGTCTGGCATCAACTACCTAATTTGTGGTGTGTTATTAGTTACAACAGACTAAGACATCCATCACAAACATGTATATACTGGTGGCCGCGATGGATCCCATTCTGCCCACCCTCACAGAGAGAGAAAGAGATGAGAGAGAGAGGGATGAGAGAGAGAGAGATGAGAGAGAGAGGGATGAGAGAGAGAGGGAGAGAGAGAGAGAGAGAGAGAGAGAGAGAGAGAGAGAGAGAGAGAGAGAGAATTAAGAGGATGAGGGGAAACAGTCACTGGTATAGTTTTCATTCTTCGTTAGTTTATTTTTTCCACAAAAGAACCGCCGTTTATCAGAGTGTGTATTATATAAGAGTCTAACCAATACACTATATAAGAGGTTATTCAACTTCGCTATAGAGCTATAATATTTGAACGTAAAATGTTATTCAAATAGAGGAAAAGAAAAAGACAGCATCACTCAGCACAATATTGCAAAAGCAATGATCAGTGGCAAATGCTGTCGGATCCACTGGCAAAGACGTAAGAGCAGACCTCAGGGCAAAACTCCTCTGTAGAAAGAGGAAGTACATGAAAGATTTTTTTTTTTCACAAGCAAAAGGGGCCGAAAACCCTTACTCTTTTACCACACGACCAGAATGTGAATGCGGACTGATGGAGTCGTAAAGTGTTGAGGGTGGTGCGTCTTCATCTGGAGAATGACAGTAGTTTGTGAAGAAAAACATGAAATAGGATACCTACAGAGTAACGGCCTTTGCTTATATATGAGGTGGACTGCTCTTAAAGTTCATTCATTTCTCTCTTTCTTTCTTTATAAATTTTGTTCTTATCATCGTTATTATCATATCATCTGCTCATGTAGAAGAAACATGTTTAAATATGGTGGCATAGTCAGCAAGAAATAAGAATAGTGGATATTTTATATTTGTATATTTTCAATAATGAGTTCACTACTATTGAAAACTTGATTTTTAGGGCTAAATGGATTAGCTAAGGAAGCAGGTATGGTAATTATGGATTAATAAAAAGGATAATGGTAAATTTAACAATAATGATGATAGTAATATTGTTGATAACAGTGATATATTTACTACTATCGTAATTGCTATTACATTATTATTGTTATTATCATTAAGAACTATATAAACAATTATTCATTAGTCTTAATGAAATCAATAAATTTAATATTGACGAGAATTTAGTGTTAATATTTACGTATACAGGTATACACAAAGAAATATAAAAATTAGACGGAATGACAGCAATAATTCTAAATAAAATTAAGCCCGAAAAAGTCTCCTGGTAGCAACCAAACAAACCTCCACCACAGGCACAGCTAGTAGGCAGTGAGTTTACCCGAAGCGAATTGCAAAAAAGGACAAGGACCCAAAGAGGACATGGGGGAAATACAAAAGAAAAGAAAGTGCATACTCCCCCAGATTAGGTCATGCACGATAAATCTTGCTGACGGGAGAAAGAAAGTCGAGATCAAAGAAAACAGAAGGATAGGAAAAATCCGTTGAAAGACATTCGAAAAACAAAAACAAAAAGAGAGTAAGAAATAAGATAAATAAATAAAGAAAGAAAAAAAACTGGTATAAATAAGAAGGATACATATAACAGAAAAGTGCACTTCATGAAATTAAAGAAAATGAACAAGATCGTAAGACTTAAAAATACGAAGCAAAAATCACGAAGAGAAAAAAGAGCAGGTAAATAATTGCGTAGCAGAGGAAAATATAACTGCTATTTGGTTCTGGAAGAATTTTAGCACAGAAGTAAACATAATTCAGAAAGGAAGAAATATATATAAATATATATATATATATATATATATATATATATATATATATATATATACATATATATACATATATATATATATATATATATATATATACATATATAGATATAAATATATATATATATATATATATATATATATATATATATATATATATATATATATATATATATATATATATACATATATATACATATATATATATATATATGTATATATATATATATATATATGTATATATATATATATATATATATATATATATATATATATATATATATGTATATATATGTATGTATGTATATATATATATGTATATATATATATATATATATATATATATATATATATATATATATATATATATATATATATATATATATCACACACACACATTACACACACACACACATTACACACTATTACACTATACACACACACACACATATATATATATATATATATATATATATATATATATA
>BOPN01003869.1:125000-143958 GCA_017312705.2 Penaeus japonicus | reverse complement strand
TATATATATATGAGTCAGCAGTCATTATTTATAATAATTGTGATATTCACTATTTAATGACCAAATCTTAATTTTTGAAATTTCCTTAATAAATTATCTTATCTTTAAATTCCCTTACTGAATTAAACAGATGTTAAGCTCAATGATGCACTCAATTTTTTTTTCACATCATATTAAAAAGAGGTAGCTTTATGCATACGGGCAGATGACGCATAAGCCAGGACAACGTCGAGGTAATATTTCCCTATTTAATTTGGGAATGAAAATAAAATATATTTCAAACATTTTGTTAGACTTAGATATTACACAACACAGATCATAAAATGACATGCCAGCATTTATAAACAAATGCATATATTAGTAAATACACCAAATAAGGTAAAGTAGAAATAGTAACTGTGAGGATGTCATAACAATAATTTTTGACTGGGTGTTAAGAGAGCCCATGTGTGAGGTGACTAATAGTATTTCAGTAGAATAAGAATGGACAAAACCTGTTCCGGTGTCAATTTCGAGAACGGATATTTCAATACGAGATTACTGAAGCATACAGCCTTTGGGTTCTCAAGTGTCTTGTGTCTGATATTCATCAGGCTCTTATAAACCATCTAGTGACACTCGAATCACACTGCCATCAAGCATGCCGCGTTGCTATGAACTCATTAAAGGAAAGAAGAGTGCTTGCAGAATCAAGAACGCACGCACTGGGGGCTTGTCAGTCTAGTGAGCAGAAGCAAAGGCGGAAAAAGAGGTGCGGTTTAGAATTACTCACCGACACCGCTCTGAATGAGACACGCAATGGAGTGCCGGAAATGTGAAAGGAGCAATGCCTTGCCGTACGTTCTTTGTTCACGCAGTCCATGGAAACGGCGTGTGGAAGGATCCCCTGTCACGAAGAAATCAATGTGTATTGAGAAACAGTAGCACACGTTAACAGCTGTAGTGGCTAAATCAAATAGGCCATAAGATTAGGGTATTATTAGAAAATAGAGATTCGGAAGATCGCAAGGATTGATATCCATAGATTGTGATCCGGAGTCTGGACAAGACAAAATAAGGAAGAAGCAAATAAAAAGGAATGGCATGACTGAAGGACGCTTAGATAGAGAGGTTTAAAAGATATTAGTAGAAAAAAAAATAACTAACGAGAAAAGCCAATGAAAATGTTCATAAGACAAAATAATTCGAACACACAAACCCTTTAATTAACACGCGGCCGATGAAATGAATAGCGATTTCTTAATCTGCATTGTTTATGAGGCTTTATAGAATATTCAGATGCAAATATATATTCAGTGAATTTGCTAAATTACGGTTCAAAAGATTTATTTTGACGTATTTATCCAACAGAGTACAGGATTTTAAATACAACCTATGGCTTGTCATATTTAGTTTCATAACAAAATTCCAATAGTAGATGTGGATTTCTTAAAAAGTAATTTGTGTTTTAATTTAAAAAGATGATTTGAGTTTGTGTATAAGGAGATAATTATTATACATAGATAATTGTAAATATGAATTTCAAATTTAATGTAATTCTGTATGTAATTGTGTATGAATATATGTGAAATATTGTATTGATCTAATCATAGTCGTAAATATTACTGTCATATTTCTTTTTTTCAGATTTGTGATAATGCTTTGCCAAAATAAAAGAGGCTATGGAAGAGATGGAAGGCATCCTCAGGATCCCAATGAAGGACCGTCATGGAGGGAGTCTGCGGAGGATTATGGCCTTGAGTCTTATCGGATGACTCGGATATGGACAAAAACAAGTGCAAGCGAGGAAGAAATTTTAAGAGGCTTATTGCCGGATGAATATCCACATACTCATCGTAAGAAAAGGAGAGCAGACTTGAGGAGGGTGGACAAATACCTTGAGAGGAAGAGGGAAGAGGAAGAGTTGCAGCTGCAGCAACAGAGGGAGCAGAGAGAGAGAAGTGGAGAGGAGGAGGAGGAGGAGGAGCGCCACGAGCAGATCGACATAGAGATCCCTAGCCATCAGGAAATGGTCAAGGTAAAAAGAACTAGAACTGAAAGAACTTTGTTGAAAATAAACTCTGCCACATCGGAGGAAAGAAGGACTGCTCTAGAAAGCACCGTAAAAATGTGCCGAGATATACCACTCACTCCCAAGTGAACTGATATCCCAGTTCATGAGGAAGGAGAAAGTGTCATCAGATAAAATAGAAGTACCGAGGAAGCAACACATAACGTCATTAAAAGAAAGTCTTGAGTATTGGCGCACGACTATGGAGAGTATAAAGGAGTTCAGAACTATGACAATGAAGAGGCCTGCGGTATTGCAGTAAACAGTAAGCATTTTTTATTATATGTAGTTGTACTTTACAAAATGGGTCTATACCTGACTACTTCTTTGCAGGGTGCAGTGTCCCATGACAGGGTGCCCTTAACAGGCAATAATCATACACCGCCACTTCTCTCTTGTCCATAAGTTGTCTTGCTTCTATGAAAGCAGAAGGTCCTGGAATTATATAACAGCTAATAAAGGAGAAGGAAAAAAAGAAAGACAGTGTGGATTGGAAGAATGGGAAGACAAAGGCTTCCAAAAAGCCTGGATATGTATGTCAGATTTATTTCTCATGTGCGTTGTATTACTTGTTATGAAAGTGGACCCTAGATTTGGTCTATTTGTTGGGGGTTGAAACAGGAAGGAAGACTTCTTCTGAGCAAGAGCCAGAAGATCCAGAAGAGTCTGAGCTAGCTGCAAATGAGCAAGTGGCAAGGCCGGGAGACCCTATCAAGACGTTCTGCCGTGGGTTTCTTGCGTACCTGATGGAAAGAGAATTCGTTGCTGACACCACCGCAGAACTAACTGCAAGACTTGCAGGGAGCTTAGGAGGAAGGGGTCATGAATAGGGACATTATTTCTCTGTCGGCCTATTATAAGAAAAAAGTCTTGCTTGCATGTAGAAGAGCTACAGAATATATGGCTGCCGTTGGGACAGACAGCCAGTGGGCTATTGATCCACGCACTAAAAGATTTGCAATAGACGTTCTGGCTTGCATGAGCAGTAACTTTTTTTTCCATCTTCGTTCTTGTCTGTTTACCATGAATAAATAACTCCTTATCTCTTGGCAGAGAAACTGACGAAGACTGAAAAGTTAGAAAGGGCAGAGGTACGACAGAGGGCCGAGACTTCTTTGATGGAAATGAAGAGCCTCGGAAAAGTGTGTTTTATCTTTCCTTTTTCGTATTGTCTTCTTCTGGAACATCGTTGAACTTGGAATTTTAAACGATCAATCTCCTGTATACACTTATGTTGATTCTCCCATGATGGAAGTAGAGCTCTCGAATGCAGCTCCGTCACTCGAGGATGAGAAAAAAAGACCAATGATCAAGAGAGATTTTTTTAAAGCTGGGAGATGCTCTAATCACGTCCTTGATGATCAGAAACATCAGAAGAGTAATGGAGTTCAAGGAATTCCGAATGGGGGAATTCCAGTTGAGAGATCCAACAATTGGAGATGGAAGGTGTGTCATCTGAGTGGCTAGGCACAAAACTGGTAGCAAAGGTGAGCTGTTAATCTTACGATTAGTTGAATGCATCTGTATCACTGTATTCTTTGTGCACAGAGCCTTCCCTAATGATTTTGGAAGAGAGAGAACGTAAGGCTCTCGAGGCGTATGTCAAGTATGCAAGGCCCATCGTCAGTAATTGTAGTGGGAAAAATTGCTACGTTTTTCTAAACTCGACCGGTGGTGGAAAAACCGAGACCGATTGCTGCCGTGCAATTAATCTCTCTACAGTAACGAACTCGGCAAGGAAGATCTGTCGAAAGGCCGGTCTAGGGGACCAGGCCTTTAATTCGAGGATTTTCAGGAGGTCGCAGATCTCGGCGGCGTGGAAGGCGTCAGATGATCCCTCCTTCCGGGAGAAGCTGGCGAGGCAGGCAGGGCACAGCAGTGAAACGGCGTCTCGTTATTATGCCTTGTATGATAGGTGTAAGTCAGGCCGTGAGATAGTCGACTTCCTGGATAACCTGAGGCAGTAAGTATATCAGCCTGTAGTACGCATTGACTGTTTGATCCACTGATCCGTTCATTCGTACATTTTACTTGGCCTTTCCTTAGGAACGTAGACGAGGAGAGAGAGGCACAGGTTACCCAAGGGAAGGAGGAGGAAAAGAGAGAACGGGAGCAAGAGAAGGAAGAGAAGGACTGCGGTGAGCAGAGGGATGAGGAGGGGCATGAGCGATCCCTCAGGGAAAATGCAGTAAATCTGTTCGCTCGGTTCCCGAAGTAAGCGAATGTAGAAGAACTAGATGTGAACTTGTAAAGCTTGTAAAGTTTTGGTTTAAGGCTGTCAGTAGAAAGTGTCAATGAATCTGATGGGACTTCTGATGCCAAGGAGATGGAGGCTGTGGTGGAGAAGAAGGATGAATAGGAGAAAAAACGGGAGGAGAGGAGGGGGGCATGATAAGGAAGGAAAGATGGAAGGGTTGAAGGAGCGCAAAACGAAAGGAAATAAGCTGAAGGAGCAAAGGGAACAGGGAAAAGAGCGGGAAATTTTTCGTCCATTAATAATGAGACCCACAAGGTAATTGGCAATGTAACTTTGTTCTGATCAGGGTCAGTAGTAAAAAATACATAGAGTTGATGCAAGATAAATTATGTAAATGCAGGACTCTAACAGTGTCAATTTCTTTGCAGTACGATATTCTGTGGAAGCTGGCCAAAGGATGTAAGTGTGGGATCCTACAAGAATGGGAGGTCAAGCATCCCGAGGAAATCATTTCATAGTAATGTGAAAATGGCAGCACTAACAAAGGTGTGTCAAAGGATGGAAAACTTCAGGTGGTAAAACAGCGAACCGACCAATGTACTAGGTAACTTTTCATATATATATATAAGCATATCTTAAAAGACTTTTTCTTCTCTCCTGTGATTGATAACACAAAAGTTGAAGGTCAGCCTTTAACGAAGGTGGGCCGAAGAACTTTCAATGTACATCAATATACCTGTAGTAGTTTGCTGGCCTGAATTCAGGACACTCTTCACCGGATTTTTTTTTTTTTTTCAAGATGTGACCTGAAAACATTATCTATGTTTGAGTCTAAAGGTCTGTCCATAGCTGCCTCGTCAATTTCTTATAATCCTGAAACAAAGGACATTCTATTCCTTTTGAGTAATCAGTTATACACTATCTGTTACTTATAATATTGATTTTCCAGATGGAGTTCTGAAACTGTCTTTTGTTAAGACTTCTCTTTTTTTATAGGATAATTCCTCTAAGGGTATGTTGATGCACATTCTTGTTGTTCACATCTAGAAACCATGGTGCTAAATTTCATACATTTCAAGAAAACATGATAATCATTTGATAATAGACACAGAGAGGGAAGGACACTCTTTCTAGATGTTAATATGAATAAATGTGATGGCACTTCTGACTCCTGTTCATAGGTAGGGTACCCCTGCTTACCTGACTGCATAATCAATTTAGACCAAACTAGAATCACGGGTCTATATATTTTTTAAGGCCTACCCTATTTTCAGTAAATGATTTTACACAATGGAGAAATGGCTTTCCCAATTACATTTTGGATAAAGATGCAAAGAAAACACTGGACAAGATCGTAATCAGGAAAGATACTGTATTTGCTTACTCAAACTTGCCTTACACCGGCCCACCTTCTCATTACCTCATCAGAAAAATAATAAATGTAATGAGTCAACTTTAAATCATTAAAACATTCAAAAGTTTAGATTCCCAAAACTAGTCTCTTGTTTGTGGTAGCTGTAATACTATCAGTCTAAAAAAAATACCCGACATTTTTTCCATCTGAATAGCCGAGTTTCTAGTTGAGTAATCCCGTGTTTTCCTCCAGAGTTCAGTGAGGAGTAAGATCCAATCAGCCACGTGACCTTTTCTACCCTCTACTCTGTAGCCTGTTTTTAACTTCGTATATTATAAAATTAATTGATAGATCTATGGATACTGAGGCTGAAACTAAACCTGTGAAACGGCTCTTCCACTAATTCAGAAATATAGAAACGGTAGAGCCACATCTCTGTACATTTTCTTTCTTCCTGACACATTTTCTATGATCCTCTTGCTAAACATTTTATTTTTTTGGGACAACCAACCAAAATATGGCATATGTATCTATTTCATGATTATTCGTCTTTCTTCAACTCTTGATTCAGACTGATTAATTCTAAGATATAGAATTGTCGTACTGGATTTTAATTTTTATTAGTTTCGATGTTACATTAGTTCATAGCCATTGGATATTGCAATACTCTAAATAAACAGTGTTCCTTGCTGTCCTGGTATTTACCTAATTAAGCCCCGATTCCCAGTTGGGAAATAAATATTACAAGTATATATAAATATTCATGTTATGCATGATATGCGTTTTTATATGCATGAGAAAAAAAAACTATCAATGATCTGTCAAACTACTTGAGTGCTTATTTACTACACTGACAGAGAACTTGTGGTCTAGCAACTCAACAGCCAATTCAGCTGTCATCAAATCAGCCCCGGATTTCGGTGAAGCTGTTTTGTAATTAATTTGCTTCATTAGACTGTAGATTGCACTCATGTGTAGCGCGGTCGTCTGGTCGTGACGACCGCGCTGATATAAATGATTCACGTTGATACGAAAGAAGGTAGTTGTTTACTTGACTTATAGCATATACAGTCATCTTAATTTATCATGTTAAAGTCAGTCACATTGGTCATTCATTAATAATTCATTATGAGTTATTCCTTTCAGTGTCTATGTCTATCTCATTTCCGTGCTTGAATATTTTCATTTTTAATTCCGATGCTCATTTGTGAATCAAAACCATCTGGGGTCATTTTAATATTAAAAAAGTCTTACACCTTATTTATTACATGTTAGAGACCTCACTCTAGTCACGAGGAAATGCCACAACAGTCATTTCATACTTGGATCAACACCACCACAATATACTATAGTGCACAGGGGTATGGGGCACTATTACAATGCTCTTGTACAAAGAGTGGTTATATCTCCACGAATTAGACTGACAGCAGGATAGCTTTGCCGATTAAATCACGTCAGCCTGTCTGGTCCAGCTGATTAGGTGGCTAGGATGCGTGCTAAATCAGAGGCTGAAATCAAGGATTTAAAAAAGTCTATCACTTAAAAGCCCTTTTCCTGTGGCAAAACTTATACCATGCATTTCCAGACTTTAAAAAGAAATCTGTAATAAAAATACAAAACATAAAATAATATGTACATCGCAAACAAAAATCGTCCACTTCCATAAAGTGATCAGGTGCAGAGACCGGAGCCAAGAGGCAGGTCGTGCTATCGGGTCGCCGAAGTCACCTTCGCGGCGGGTGAAAAGAATCCTCAAGCGAGGACAAGCAAATGGCTCAACCA
The DNA here is from genome assembly GCA_017312705.2 of Penaeus japonicus. Lineage (NCBI taxonomy): Eukaryota > Metazoa > Arthropoda > Malacostraca > Decapoda > Penaeidae > Penaeus > Penaeus japonicus. Next base: position 136,575 of record BOPN01003869.1, on the reverse strand, counting down.
TACAAATGCCCGAACGCACACCTTCAGTCACTCATTCTCTCTGTTAAACCACCACCAACGCTGTACGCACACACACACACACATTTTTTTTCCTTACCACAAGAGTACTCTTCAGATAAGTTTTTTTTTATTGCAAGTAACATTAATGGAATGGTAGCATTAAAAAAGGAACGTAAATTAATGAAGGAAAAAACGGTATCATGCAGTGTAAATGGTATGAATAAAACTATAACCTTGCCCATACTACTGGCGTATTATGCGTTTCTTTAAGCATATTGGTCTTATGCTAGCTGCAGGAGGTATAAGAGTTGCTATAGGAATGTATATTTTCGATCATTATTATTACAAATATTAAAAGTACAAAAACAATAATGCTACTTTTGTATTTTTACATTTTCTAGTGAAAAAAAGAGTTAGCGAGGTAGAAAGTATTATATACAACTGAGCTGAGGAATATATGATCCATTTTTCAAATTCCTGGTAGAAATTTGTAATACTAATCCATATGTGATATTAAACTGGTAGCATTTCAGTATATGCTTCGATTAAAGATAAATAATTTGGCAGAATGGATGACCTGTGCCAAATAGCTGAATTAGCAGAGTTGGCAGATCTTCATGCCATCCCGAGGAACGTTATCATAGACAGAAGTAACCCTTTGAAGATCTGACCCCTCAGGAATTTGTAGCAAGATTTCGGCTGTCTAAAGAGTCTGTTATGATGGTGCTAGAGATAATCAAGCCTCGAATCGGGAGAATCAGGAACCAACGTGGTAAGTATTGCAGAGTAATGATCACAAAATTACTGGTTGAAATTTATGGTATTAACTTGATCAGGTTGTCAGTAATATATTTGGAATAATAATTTGGAGCTATCATTATATTTTTTAAATAGTCTTTCTTTACTTGCTCATAATGATTCCTTTTTTGGGGAGGTTCACCAATCCCACACCACCTCCAGTTCCTCATGGCCTTACGCTACTTGGCCACAAGTAATTTTCAGCTGAGTATGGGGGACTACCAGAAAATGTCCCAGCCAACTGTCAGCAGATACGTCCGCGGTGTGTCTGTGAAGATTGCAGACTTGGCTGTGGAATATATAACATTTCCTCAGCTAGCAGAGGATGAGGTTGCTATGCAACAGTTTTCCTTAATTGCTGGAATGCCTGGAGTCATCGGGTGTGTTGATGTCTCCCGCAACCCAATAAAAGGTTCAGGAGGTTAAGTGAATTTTATAGGTGTCGTAAAGTTGTTTTTTTTATGTGTAGGGCGTGTGTGATGCACATTTAAAATTTACAAACATTGTTGTTAGTTGGCCTGGCAGTGCACACGAGTCGCTGTTATGCCAGAGGCTTTAGAGAGGCCATTATAGAGGGTTCCTATTGGGAGACAATGGACATCCTTGTAGGTCATATTTGCTGATGCCCTTTCTGTCTCCTCGTTCTGATAAAGAAATGAATTATATTTTCTCTCATATCAGAACAAGGAACACGATAGAAAGGGCTTTTGGTGTACTTAAAAGGAGGTTTGCTGTTTCCTCAACACCAATGAGGATTGCTTTGGAAAATAGCAAGAAAGCCATCATGGCCTGTGCAGTACTAAACAACATTGCAGTTCTGTATAGAGTTCCATTTGATGACTTTGTTGCTATGGCCCCAGATACCCCCCACCCCATTCCAGCTCAGGATCCATGTGATAATGTTCAGGGTAGGTGAGCAATTTGTGCTTTTTTTTAAGTTTTTGTATTGAAATTTCAATATTTCCATTCCTATATAAGATTTTTATTAATATGTTTCGCATTCCATTTGTGTTACTTATATCTATTGCATAATTGAACATTAGTAAGATTGTAATGCTTCCTATTATTTTTATTTACAAGGTAGGCTATGCTGTCATTCGTTCAGAATTTATTTTATATTCCGATATATTCCATCAATATCTTTCACCGTTGATGATGATTTCCATATACATTGGTGTACAATAATGAAAAAAATGACATCATCAACCAAAAGAAATATTCATAGATATAACAACAATCGTTTATAAAAACTTAATTATACTCTTTAAAGAAAATAACAATGATAACAAATCAAATAAAAAAAAAATTCTTTATCAGAGAAAAAGGAAATGAATGGGATACTGATATTGCTCTTTAACAAAAACAGTGTTATTCAGGAAGTGAATAGAATTGACTAGATGCTGATACATGCAAGTATGTAAAAGATATTCCTTGTCCAGAATAGAATAACAAAAATTAATGGAACATTAATATTGCTCTTTAACAAAAATAGTTTGCTTCCTTAAGAAAAATGAAAAAAAAGAATATGTAGTAGCACTGCATCACAAAAAATAAATCTGAAAATGGGACACTTACATTGCACTTTACTAAAAATAGTAACATTCCTTAAAAAAATGTAAATAAATAAACAATGAAGTTGATCCGAATATATGAAACACCGCATTATACAAATTATCATGAAAAACAATCTTTTGTTATTTTTTCAAGGGCTGCCTTTCCAACTTTAAAAAATCAAGTATTTCCGAAGACACCTCATGCAGCTTTTCCCGACTTTCACGCAGGAGCTTCATCTCCTCATCATGCTTTTCAGTAACGCATTTCATCTGCAGCTGGTGAAACTCCTCCTGTCGTTCTCTGGCACGTTGAATGGCATGTTGGTATACCTCATTCTTAGCCCGTTTTGAGGTCCTTCTTCTTGTTGATGGACCAGGAACAGGAGAGGGTGCAGGCATAGTGGTAACGGGAGGTAGAGCAGAAAAGAAACATAAGAAACAGAAGCAGTAGGAGAAGGAGCATGAGGAGCAGCATCAGGAAAAGGACCGTGAACAGAAGAAGGAGAGGGATTTGCAAAAGAAGGTGAAGGTCCACAGACGAGTACAGAAAAGGGGGAGATACTAGGGGAAGGAACAAGGCTGGATTGAGAAGACTGAGGACTAGGAGAGTGGGACATGAGTGAAGAGGGTGAGGGAGTGGAAGATGAGTGTTTAGCTATTATTATTATTGTTGGATTTATTGGCTATCAACGAACGGCACATGCCAAGGTCATGAAGCCAATGAGTCCATTTTATCTCATCAATCTATAGAAGGTCATAAAGTTTTGTCTCCTTTAGGAAAGTGATTACTTTACTTATTATTTTTTCATTATCTGATATGTTTATTATATCAAATTCTATATTTTTAATTCTAAAGTAATTTTTAATTATTTGTCTTTTGTTGCTGTATTTATTGCAGGATATTAATATATGATTTATTGATAATGTTGTATTGCACTGTTGGCACTGTGCAGGGAAACTCTTTTAAATATATGGGTTGGGTGGGTCATTCTGGTGGCATTTACCCTGAGACGGGCTAACACCACCTCCTCCCTTCTATCTTTTCTGTGGGCTGTGCCCCACTGTTTAGTATCTTGTTTAATTTTGTTGTTTATTGTAAGGTCGGTCCACTCACTTTGCCACAGGAGATGGATTTTTGCTTTTATAAAAGAGACAAAACACCTGAGATCTGTGCGGACAATGCCAGGCTCCAGATCACCAGTCGACCCGGCTAGTTTGTCAGCCTGTTCATTGCCATGGATACCTGAGTGTCCAGGTACCCATATCAGCCTGATTGATTTATTGGCACTATGTAACTTACGAATGATATTACCCTGTAATTCATTTTTGGTAGTTCTTTGTTGCTATGGTCCCAGATGATCCCCCCTCATTCCAGTTCAGGATCCACGCAATAATGTTCAGGGTGGGCATGCTCGTCGTGAGCAAATTGTGCATAATTTCTTTTAATGTTGAAAGTTTTTGTATTGACATTTCATTATTTCCATATTTATATAAGATTTCTTTTATGTATTTCATTCCATTTGTGTTAATTACACCTATTGCTTAATTGAACATTAGTAAGATTGTAATGCTTCATATTATTTTCATTTACGAGGTAGGCAAAGCTGACATTTACCTTTTTTGTACCACAATTGCAAAGGATATATTCCATCAATATCTTTCACCGTTGATGATTTTATATACATTGGTGTACAATATTAAAAAAAAAAATGTTGACATCATCAACCAAAAGATATATTCATTCATATATTCAAGATATTCCTTATCGAGGATAGAATAACAAAAAAGAATGGAACATTCATAATGACCTTTAACAAAAAGTTTTACTCAGGAAGTGAAAAAAATAAGTTTAATGACGCTGATACATATGTAAAAGATATTCCTTATCGAGGATAGAATAACAAAAAAAATTAATATGGAACAAAAATATTATCTTCTTTAACAAAATATATATATATATATATATATATATATATATATATTAATACAATAAATGAATATGTAGTAGCACTGCATTACAAAAAATAAATCTGAACATGGGACCTATATTAATAGCACCTTACTAAAAATAGTAACATTTCTTAAACAACATAAATAATTAAACAATGCAGTTCATCCAAATATATAAAACACTGCATTATAAACAAAATATTATGAAAAACAATTTGTTATTTTTTCAAAGGCTGCTTTTCCAACTTTTAAAAAATCAAGAATTTCCGAAGACACCTCATGCAGCTTTTCCCGACTTTCACGCAGGAGCTTCATCTCCTCATCATGCTTTTCTGTAACACATTTCATCTGTAGTTGGTGAAGCTCCTCCTGTCGCTCTCTGGCACGTTGAATGGCATGTTGGTAAACCTCATTCTTAGCCCGTTTTGAGGTCCTTCTTCTTGTTGATGGACCAGGAACAGGAGAGGGTGCAGGCATAGGGGTAACGGGAGGTAGGGCAGGAAAAGAAACATCAGAAACAGAAGCAGTAGGAGAAGGAGCATGAGGAGCAGTATCAGGAAAAGGACCATGAGCAGAAGAAGCAGGAGAGGGATTTGAAAAAGAAGGTGAAGGTCCACAGACGGGTACAGAAAAGGGGGAGATACTAGGGGAAGGAACAAGGCTGATTGAGAAGACTGAGGACTAGGAGAGTGGGAGATGAGTGAAGAGGGTGAGGGAGTGGAAGATATGTGTTTAGCTATGAATGTGGTGTGTGGTTTGTAAGAAATGACTGATGATGCTGAGGAAGTCATGGGTGTGAAGTCTGTGCTGGAGAGTGCCTGTTGTGAGTGAATGAGTGGTTGTGTTGTGTGTATATGTTCAAAAGGATGGAAATGTGGTAGAGTATGGATGATGGAAGGTTGGATGGAAGAAGGATTAGATGTCCCTGGTCTCTGCAAGTCGGTGAAGTCTGAGGAAAAAATATAAATAAGTATATATACCAGTCAAATACCTATAATATAGAGACATCATTTTTTTTTATGAAATTCTATTTAATAGATACACAATTTAAGAATTCCCATTAAAGAACTTGTCCAAATATCTGCATGGCAATGTGCGAATAAAGGTTGGGTAGCATGTGGATGAAAACAGTGATTCAATATTTTTATTTACGAAAGACCCAAGAATTTTTTGAGAACTTAAACTTATATGTTCAACACAGGCTACATGCTAAAATGGAGGCTATAGACATAGCATTTCAATAGTAAAAATAATAAGGGGAAGATCAATGTTCTCATTGAAAACAAAACTTGAGATTTTAGAAAATGTATGCAATATTTCTTGAGATAAAGATATGTTTGATATTTTGAAAAATAAAATTACTAATCCCACTTACTACTTTTTTGTATCATAAATCATTGGTTGTTTGATACACAATGTATGATAACTATTTGAAAACGTAACATAATGCTAAATGACTTTTTATAGACAGTTATAATTCTTACCAATTGTTGTATGCAATAATTCCTGTCCTTTGTCATCTACTGGATGGAGAGCCATTGAGTCATAGGCCCTGTCCCCCAATGACAATTCTTTTTCCATGATGGAAGCAGCTGCTGCATATGAATCTGGCAGCATCTTTGGTGCTTCAGGAGGCGGCCCACCACCAGTCTCCCTACACTGCCTTTTGAAAGTCATATGTTGAATCTTTATTCTGCAAGAAATATTACATTGTTATTAGAATGAAATATATATTTTTTTATTGAATAAATACTATCTTTGTAAGGATAAATCCAAGTTTACTTAGAGTAAGGTGAAAATTGCAGCACCATGTTTTTCTTTTCATATTTGAATATTTTACAAACAACAATGTTAGGCTAGTATTCCCAAAACCTCATTCTTAACATAATGCTAACACAAAATAGTAGGCTAAATGGGATATTTGTGCTAAACATAACTTTATTTAGAATCACTTAATTATCAAATGTAATACTGTCAATATTTTAAGTGGTTTCCCATTTTTTTAAGTATTACTTCTTAGGTTTGAGCTTGGTCAGGAAGTAATGCAGAACTTATAAATGATAATAATTAGAATGAAAATATCATGCTAAGTTGATAGAGCTAAGGCCAATAAACCTTCATCAAGTATACACTGCTAAAATAATTATGTTACACCACCCGGATGATAGGTTTGTTGGCCTTTTCTGGAGCACGGAGGCCAGGGCGATCCATAGCTGCAGTCTAATTCTAAACAGTTAGCTTAGATAATATCAACATCTATTATTTATTAAATAATATGGAAAAAATAACTCTCCTTACCGACTCTTCACATGATTCCAGGCGCGTTTCAGCTGCAGCAGCGTTCGCGGCTCCTGATCAGGGAACATGGCGTTGAACGATGTTTTAATTTCATGCCAGGCCTTTTTCTTCTTATCTACATTTCCGATATGATGGTCTCGGTCTTGTATTACACTTTCCCTGGCCACCACAAGATCTACTAAGGCCATTCTCTGTTCTTCGGAGAGAGGGGTGGTCCGCTTGGCGTGCTCCATGCTGCTGTTTGTTTTGATGGAGCAGGTAGCTTCATTGCCAACCCGCATTCGTGCAACAGTTATCAACTTTTAACAAATTCCGATTACAGAAGCTAACTAGTAAATATACTATAAATATGATTTCATATTATTCCCGAATTTTCTTTTTTACGTTATTAGTTCAAGGTTTGGACATGAATTTTCGCCAAAATTTTCACAATTTCGGAATGGTTGGCAATCCTGAAGCATGGCCACGACACGCAGAAAACGTCATAGAATACGGCTGTTTGTTCTGCCCCCAGACATAAGTGCCTGAAGGGGTGGGAACAAAGTCTGGTCGTTTTGCAACGACCTCTTGCCGCCGAAGAGCCTTTTCCTTCCTTACAGAACATCCTAGGCTCCAGGCATGGTGTTTTTTGTTGCAGTTAGGACACTTGGCAGTGGTGTCCCGCGTGACATCTTTGTTTGCTTTGAGGCACACCTCTGTACTGTGTGCCTGACTACAGACACCACACTTTGGCTTTGCAGAGCAAGTGGCCTGGTGGTGTCCGTACTTCTGGCACCTGAAGCAGTGGTCTGGGTCTGGGACATACGTCCTGAGGCTGTAGGAGCCCCAATTGCCAAGGTCCAAGGACGCAACTGGGGCTTCCTTCTAAGTGACCAGGACTTACCTGGTTGGGTGCTTCCTTTTAGAGAGTCGGGGAAACTCCCGCCACCTTAGGATGAGGGAAGCCAAGAAGCACCATCTTGGACTTCCTCTCTTCAGAAGTCAGGGCCGCCAGGCTCACCCTCCGCCCATCCAGGAGCTTGTCAGTCTCCTGGAGGTAGGTGAGACGGCGCTATCTCTGGGTTTCCAGAGCCCGTACCATCTGGTAAGCGTTATCGAATCCCTCAGGCTTAGGGGGAACCCAAAATTGGGGGAAACGACTTGGGGCTACAGACTCGCCCTCCGAGTCCGTAGCCGGCCGAGGACGCTTGTTGCCTGTCCTCCGAACCGACGCCGGAGTTTTGGCAGTGGGGCAAGCAGGATTGGAGGGTTCTGCCTGGCTTCCATTCTTATTTTGACTCGTCATCTGAACCGACGCCAGAGACTTGTTGGAGCCAGGGGCTGGTTTGGAGGGTCCAGCCCGAGGCTCTTAGGTTGGTTTTCTCTGAACTGACGCCAGAGCTTTACCTATCTTTCTAGTTTTATCATCGAGGACCTTGAAAGGCTCCAAGGTGACAGCCTTCGTCATCTTCGTTCATAATTTTTTTTTTTTTTTTTTTTTTTTTTTTCCCCCTAAAAATCGCGTTACCCTGCCCCTTAAAGGAAAATAATTCATTGTTAGTACATGTACTTTTTAGGTAAATGCATGGTCCTAAACTGTATTATTACAATTCATACTATTATATCTGAAGGTTTTATTGTGGTTCTTATATTATCCATGCATCTGTAAATGACCATCAGACCTTTGCTGTTTTTCAGAATCTGAGTTTTGATAATCTGTGATGGATAGCTTAAACTATATAGATCACAATAAGCAACACATGTGACGGTGTATCTTCAATGGTCAACAAATTTCTAATAAGTACATGGGACAGATACACTATCATGAAAATTTACAATAATAGGCCAAAAATGTCTTGTGAAGATATGCAAGGAGACTTATTGTCCTTTGCTGGAGTGCTAATTAACTTCCTTTATCTGCTCAAGTAATTTCAACTGTCTCTTGTACGCTAAACCTATTATCAACTTTCGTTGTTTATAAATAATTCACAAACTTGAAAATATTTACAGTAATAGGACAAAAACGAAAATGATGAAAGGACAAAAACGAAAATGATGAAATGCTACTTTCTTTTACGTAAAAATGCCTGAGCGAAGAACTTGAACTACGCTATCATCTTTGTTTACATGTGACTCGCATTCCACAACAAACTCTTCCAATAATTAGAGGGAACTCATAAAAAAAATGTCTTCTAACTATTAACCATAAGTCTATCATTACCAATTAATTTATTATTTTTATATAAATTACAATCTGTGAGATTGAAATTATAAAATTTTCTCCCTCAAATACTTTTTATGGGAGGGATAAGCTGCATCGAAATTTTCAAAGTAATATCGTTAGCCGGAAAGTTACCATTTCGATATGGAGTTGGGTTTAGGAGTGCCATATATGCACTGAAAATACAGCCGTTAGTTGCGATGTATCTGTGCACCAAAATTGTGATGGGGACTGCTTTGGTTACTATTGGTGTTCGTCAGGGCTCACCTACGATATGCATTCTGTTCATGTTATATGTAAATGTTATGATAAAGCAGGGCAGCCCTGTAGATGGATTTCTTGAATGGTTACATGTATTGGATTTGATGGGTGACACAGTATTGCTCTCTACATCTAAGGACGGTATTAAATGCAAAATTAGAATTTTGTATGATTTTTGTAATACACATGGTATGGTAATCAATGATAGTAAGACAAAATTTGTGGTTGCGAACAGTAGTAGGGAGGAACGGGAACCTATAGTTTATTATAATGTTATTGGATATTGTAGTCAATATACTTATTTACTGATGATGGGTCAGCATCCACAGCCATTAGACGACATGCAAATAGTAAAATTTGCCATGCGCTAAAATTCATATATTTTGTCACTAGAAATAATGATGTACCATTTATAGTCACTGATGAACGCAATACTCTCTGGTGGAGAATCTTGTTAAACGGTGATATAAAGCCCAGAGAGAGACAGTATAGATGCTGTATTAAAGAACTGTTAGGTGTTAGGTTTAATCAAGATAAAACAAAGAAAATATTGCAAAAAGATGTGGCTTGATAGACAAACATTAAATGATGACCCAATTATGCACGCAGTACAATTGACACTCGGGTATAACGATTCTATGTCTATATCCGTTAGAGGTTTAATCTATAGTAATGCCAATGATTTAGAGGAGGTACAGATCGTACTTCGAAGTCCTGAACTCTGTATCAAATAGACTAATATTTTATAATTCATTTAATCCTTAGCTAAATGTGCATGGAATACATACAGCAGATGTAAAAGTTTGATGAGATTGAGTGTATGTTTTGGACTAAACTGCGACTGAGTGCTCACTCACTCCTAGTCGAGAAAGGGCGCTGGAACAGAAAAGGAGGAGGGCGCCATCCGCTGGAGGAAAGGCTGTGCCTTTGTGCCAAGTACAGACAGAAGCTCTGTATAATTGAAAGTTGTAGAAATTTCCTAAGAAGTAAGACAAACATATAATGTTACAAGTGTAAATGAGCTAATGGTAATCAGGACTGATTATGGCATAGAGTTTAATATTGTACATAAATTGCTGTCTATATACTCTTTTTTATATATGTAATATCGGTTATGTTTCCTTATATTTCTTATGATTAATAATGTAGATTAATTGATATCATGGATATTTCTACTATATAAATGCATACCATAGTTTAGAAAACAAATGCTTTTGTTGACTTTTTATTATGTTTGTTAATTAATTACTATAAATATTGTATTTTGGACCAAACAAAATTTATGATATTGTTCTCTTTTAATGTTTTCATTGTGGTTAATAAACTCCCTTTTTTTACTCTTCCCCTCCCCCCCTCTCTCTCTCTCATACACACTCTCTATTTCTCTCCACCTCTCGCTTTCCTCACTCAATTTCTCTCTCTCTTTATCTATTTCCCCCCCCCCCCCCCCCTCACTCATTCCCTGCCTATCATTCGCTCTCTCTCTTCTTCTTATGTTCCTTGAGACACACTGTTTTCTAGTAACTAGCGGAAGCACTCCCCCACACCTGCTTCCTGCCTCGACCTTCAACAGGTCACAGCTGACATCCCCACATGTGTGCCAGACCTGAAGCACCATTAATACCTTTTCAATGACCCAACTGTACTCTATATGTTATAGTACGAGGAATCTGTAAACATCTCCCTCCATCTTATCTTCATTATCCATTGATTGTATATGTATTTTCATTGCTGTGTAGTATGCAATAGTTCGCTTCTGGTATCTTCAGCTGTTTCCGATTGTCGAATGGCCTGAGGCAGGGAGTTGCCAGTGTCACCACCGAAATGGGTCATAAGAACAATAGGCAGGGCAGGACTTCCTCCCAGAATCCTCCCACAGTAGAAGCACATCGTCATACCTACCGTCTTCCGAGGGTGTTGACCTTAACTCTAATCTGAAGGGTGAACCCCTGGTCCAATAAAGTGCAAATGTATCAGTGTCTCCTTCACCAACTCAAGCCGTGACCTCGAGGTCTAAGTTCAATTCGGCCCAGAGAAATTTGCGAAAACGTCGCTTCGGCCAGGTTATGTGCACGAGGCAGCCCAGTCTTTGCCAACTATAAGTGCTGACTCATCTGATCATCATAACTAAATTCTTACCGTGGTGGTCGGATTGTCTTTTGCCAGGGGGCTCTAATTTCCATTGGAGCCGGTTCAGTACCATTCTCTCTGCCATTTTTCCCAGACAGTTGAGGAGAGAGATGGGATGGTACTGTCCCGGCTTCTTTGGTTTAGGGATGGGAACTATGTCAGCCCTCTTCCAGCACTATGGTAGTGAGGAAGTCTCCCAGGACTTGGTGATGAGATGCAAAAATGCAATCTCACCATCATGTCCTAGCTGGGAAATGATGGGTTAGGAGATTCCATCACAACCCGGGGCTGACCGGGAATTGCCGTAATTCCCTCAGAGAATGGCATCTGCATCATCAGGCTCAACCGCCTTTTTTCTGATGAGAACATGCCTCCCTAGAAGCAA
>BOPN01003869.1:115000-117500 GCA_017312705.2 Penaeus japonicus | reverse complement strand
ACTCAAGCAATTGCTTCTGCATGATGGACCCTTCCAAACGTCAAGCTGTTATCATATGTCCAGACCGCACTGCCCTGAGCTCCCCGTTATATTATCATATAGCAATGCTAAGAGAGAGCAGCCATCTTCAGAAGAGAGCAGGAAATTAGAAAGGAAGAAGTCGTTGATCCAGATAACAGAGATGTGGCTGAGGGTTTGCTGGTCTGTGACGCCGTTTCCAAGGATCGTATAATCAAAATATGATGAGAGATTATATTTGAGTCTCGGTGGTGACCGTCAGGCGTCAGTGGAAACTCACGAGCTTGGATAGTAATAATGATAATGATATTAATAATAGTAATGATAATACTAACAGATAAAACAACGATAGTAAGAAGACTAAAAGAAAAATATGATAATAGAAATAATAATGCTATTAGTATCAAATATGATAATAGTAGTAGTAGCAAAAATTATAATTATGATAATAATGATAGTAATGGTAATAATAACAGTGATGATAATAATCATTTATGATAGAAAGATTATATCGATATAATCCTAAGAAATATAATCATGAAAATAACAAACATGATAGTAACAGTAATATCATTATGATAATAGAAATGGAAATAATAATGATAATAATGCTATTTATGGTAAAAATTATAATAACAACAGCGACATCATCAACAGCAATAATAATGTTGATAATAGTTATGAAGATTAAAAAATGAAAATGAGCATGACAATAGGAGTAATGATAAAAAATTATAACAATGATGATCATGGTAAAGTAATGATGACAGTAATGGCAATGATTATAATAAAAAATATCAATGTTGATAATAAAAGTAATGATAATTATGATGATAATAATGACAATAATGAAATTAATGATAAAAACATTAGTGATCATAATAACGATGAAAATGATGATAACAATGATAGTTATCATAATTATCAACCTAATGATAATGATGAACTCATTCTGAACAAGTTGAAAAAAAGGAAAACACACGAATATGCCGAAAGCCTTTTCGCATTTCCGTGATAGTAATAACGAAAATAATAAACTAGTGATGAAACGAAAAAGAATATTAATGATAATGATGATAATAAAGGTAATAATGATAGTTATCATTATCATAGTAATTATGATAAACATAATGATTATAGTAGATATACTGTTAGAAATGCTGATAGTTTTAATAATGTTAATGATAAAGATAGTGATAATTATTATGATTATCATTAAACATATAGTTATGATTAAAATAATTTTCATTATAGCTAAGATTTAAGGTGTTATTACATAAATACATATATATATATATATATATATATATATATATATATATATATATATATATATATATATATATGTATATATATATATATATACATATATATATATATATATATATATATATATATATATATATATATATATATATATATATATGTGTGTGTGTGTGTGTGTGTGTGTGTGTGTGTGTGTGTGTGTGTGTGTGTGTGTGTGTGTGTGTGTGTGTGTGTGTCTGTGTGTATACATATATATATATATATATATATGTATATATATATATATATATATATATATATATATATATATATATATATATATGTGTGTGTGTGTGTGTGTGTGTGTGTGTGTGTGTGTGTGTGTGTGTGTGTACACACACACACACACACACACACATCTGTGTATATATATATATGTATACAAATAAATAGTTGATAGATATGCATACATATGTGCACGTATATATATATATATCAGTACAACCTTTTGCGGATCACCTCTGCTTTTGCTCATTTTAATGGAATGAAGGAAAAACACATATACCTTACCAATTTATTGGAATATAATTAATGATAATAATAGTAAGAATGATAATGATGATGATAAATGAATATTCCTAGCTAATAAAGTATAACAACTACTCAGTTTTGATATGAATTATTTAGATGAACTTGCAAATATTTATCCCTGCACTTTAGTATTTTGTGACCAGTTAATTTATAATTTCCGATTTTTACGACACTGTCACTGTCCCGTATTTAGTTCTCACTATGGTGTGTGTGTGTGTGTGTACATATAGATAGATGGATACATCAATACTTATATACGCACACACACATATATAAAATACATGTTCGTTTGTATGCGTGTGTGTATGTCTGTTTGCATGTGTGTAAGTGTAAGTATACTGTACATATGCTTTGGACCAAAGTAACTCCTATTGCCACCTGGAACACTCGAGTTATCGCTCATCCACGGAAATGACTATTTTCCGCCCATCTTTGCCGCATCCATTACTTCAAGACGACGGCGCATGCCTCCAAGCCCACACCACCCCGCCCCACCCCTTCGACACCTCTCCTCAACCCCCCCATACACCCACGGCCCCCCTCCTTCGCCCACATCACACCCGCCCCTCTACGTCTTTACTGCCATCTCCTCGCCGCTGATAGTGAGTTCATTCACATCTAAATGTCATCTGGGGAGCCGAGGTGA
>BOPN01003869.1:72500-75000 GCA_017312705.2 Penaeus japonicus | reverse complement strand
AAGATATCAATGATAATCTTAACAATGATAATTATAGTAATAAAAACAACAAGTACAGCAATAACAACAACAGCAATAATAAGGATGGTTGTGATAATAATGATAATAACAATGATTATGATAATAGTGAAAATAGTAATGATGATATCAAAAACAATAATGGTTACAGTAATGATAATGAGATCGACGATAATAAAGATAATGATAATGATGAAAATTCAATATCAATGATAGTAATATTAATTATGATGATGATAATACCACTAGTAATAATGATAATAGTAGTAATAATAGTGACAATGATAATAATATTGACAATAATGACATTGATACTGATGATGATATTAGCAATAATAGTGATAATAATGATAGCAATTATTTTAATGATAATGATGATAATAAAAGTAACAGTAATAATCATAGGATCAATAAGAATAACAAATAATAAATATAATTAGTAAAGCAATACTAATGACAATAACAATAATGATAATATTAACAATGATAGTCTGATAAGAGTCATACTACTTGTAATGTTGATAGCCAGACGGAAGAAGGTTGTCGGCTGCTTTTTACAGGAAGTATGAGTGAGTAAGGATAAGGACAAGCCAGATTTGCGGAGTAGGTGCTACGCCGGGCTTGTATGCACTGAGGCGAGGCCGCCTGTGTCAGCGTGTGCTGATTCGTGAGCGAATGTGCCAACGAGTGTTGATTCGATCTGAGCTTGGACCTTACCGAACGCAGTGCCCAGCTATGTCAGTAACCGCCAGGTGACAGTGGAAGCTCACGAGCTTGGACGGGGCTCGATCTGCCGACCACGGGGATGTGAAGTCGACACGCTACCACTGAGCTACCAGACGGCTTATGAGTGAGTGATTTCATTTAGCCAATCTTGCTGCAGAACGAATGACAATACGTGAACAAGGATATACCTTTGAAGATGTCGTCCCTTCTGTAATTAAATGTTACTGAAGAAATGCTAATTTAGATCTTAATATTAAAGGCTTGTCATCTCAGAACGTAGACATAAGCAAAAATATTTGCATAACACCTAGTCAAGTCACTGTTTGTGTCATGAAAATAAATTTCCATATTTTGAATCAAATGATATAGTTTTGCTAAGTGGAATAATAATTATATAAAAAGGCACCCGCACGGTCGTGAGATAAGGACTTTCTGCACTGACCTCAACCAGAAAACTAAAATCACCTCGAGTTAAAAATCAATTTAAAGTCACTTGATGGCAACGTAAAACCGAGGCGATATAGTAGTTGATGGCACCGTCTGCAGCACATGATATCTTAAGTATAAACGGAAGGACGAAAATCTCTCTCAATACTGCGATTTGGACATGGATGATGTGTATTTTTTCATTTTCCTTTCTAATATTTCTTTTACTAATACAATTCATATATACGCACAGTGCAGCTACACAAACGCTCACAACACACAGACAAACAAGCAAATAAATGAATTAATACCAACTATTTCATGATGATGGTGAGAGAGAGAAATCATATAGAAAAGATTCAAAATTCTTCCTTACGTACAAAGTATGATTTCTGATCTACTGCATGAAATCCAACTCAGAGCCGCGGCATCGAATGCCTGAGCGCTCATGAATAACTGAGAGGAATTGTCACTCCTCGATTCGGTTGATTTCAAAATGCTTTTACGAAGCTGAAATTTTGAGCTCCGTCGAATTCTGCTGGTAAAGTCGGACTTGTACATTACTTAATACAGATCTAAACTTTCACGACAAAATGCGTTATGTGTATATTCCACATTAGCAAAAAATAAGTTATATTTATGCAGCTGTGAAATAGTCATCGTGTTCTATGTTGTTGTTTTTTTTCTTCTATCAGTTGGCCTGAGACTAATACATTCAGTTGGTAACAGGCTTCCCAGCGCAAAACTGCAACGTTAAATTTCTTTGTATCAATCTGTCTATAAATACATACATATAAATAGATTGATAGGTAAATAGATAGATGGACAGATAGACATAGATAGATGACAGGTAGATATATGGGTAGATTGACATAAAGATAAATAGATAGATAGACAGGTTAGATACACAAATACAGATAGATAGACAAGTAGACAGATGTAGATGTATAGAAATATATAGACATGTAGGTACTGACAACATTCCAGGCGATGATAAATAAATTTCCACATCTATCTCCGAAGTTTTAGCACCACAAAATATCTAAGTTTGACAATGTGGAAATGCGTCTATACATTTGCACCGATCGGAGGACGCGGAGGGCCTCTTACACTGCCAGGTAAACAACAACTTTTAAAACTTTACTACTGCTGTAGCATTTACATTTGATTGAAGACCGTTGTTTTAGCATTTTGATTATGATACCCAGAAATCATTTGTAGATCATATACCATTTCCAATAAAATCTTTGATGCCCTTTCTCTTATTCATATTGTTTAGTATATTGACTTTACTCTTTCCACATTCTTTAGCAAAACTCATTCAGTTTAA
>BOPN01003869.1:32500-37500 GCA_017312705.2 Penaeus japonicus | reverse complement strand
TGATTTATATGTATATATACAAAAATGTATGTATATACATAAGTATATATATATGTATATATATATATATATATATATATATATATATATATATATATATATAAATGCGTATACATACATATATACATTTATTTGTATATAAATAAGCACCCCCCCCCTATATATATATACATATATATATATATATATATCTATATATATATATATATATATATATATATATATATATATATATATATATATATATATATATATATATATATATATATGCGTATATATACATATATACATTTATTTATATATAAATAAGCCCCCCCCCCCACATATATATATATATATATATATATATATATATATATATATATATATGTATATATATGTAGATATATATATATATACATATATATATATCATTCCCACCCCCTCTCTCTTTCCTTTCTGTTCCTCTCCGGCCCATTCTTCACCTCTCGACCTCCCTTCCGCTGTCCCCTCCCTTCCCCTCGTAATTAATGAGAACCGTCCATAAAATGCTTCGAAACGGCGTGTTCTGTCTTTTATCACGTCTTGCTGTTTGTGAACCATTCTATGATTTATGGAGGAGCCGTGGACTCGCCCCACGTTGTGTTGACAGCTAATTTATATTGTTGTCTTTATATGTAATCGTTAAGGGAGGTAATTTAAAGTCATTTATTTCATCATTTATCGTAATATAAATATATTGGTATGAATTCAATATTGTTGTGTTATAAAAAAACATTACATAAAAAGTTCTCGGAAATAAGCGCTCAATCAATGCTCTCAAAGCAAAAGAATAACGAAAAAAAAGTTTTACATTTATTCATCAATATTCACACTAAGAATGATTAAGAATCACATCTATATCAAATGATATGGCGAAATACATGAAACCTCAATCACATGAAACGCCGCTTTTATTTATGCAGCGCAATAAAATAATTCGCACTTGATAGTTAATCCGTTGATAGTTCATATGATTTGCCATTGTCGTTTTATGGAAACAAAGAGCAATAATAACATACACAGGCACATCCAAAAGCTGGCCGCATTATATAAACCTCCATGGCCTTAAGCCAACGAATTCCGAAGCAACAATCATGTATTCTTGTTCCTGTCAAAAGATTCACTGTTTCAAGGTTATGTGTTTGAGAATGATTGCATATACCGTTGCATTAATTGTTTCACATAATATGCATGATCGGAAATCAGGAAAAAAATAAAAAAAACAGTTCGGCATCAAGTGAATCGTCTTGCACGAAAACATCTATATACATACGTACATATATGTATATATGTGTGTGTGTGTGTATGTGTGTATGTGTATGTGTATGTGTGTGTGCATAACTATACCTATATATATCCAAATAAATATAATGTATATATATATATATTTATATATAAATATATAAATATGTATATATATATATATATATATATATATATATATATATATATATATATATATATATATATATATATATATATATATATATATATATATTTATAGATATATAAATATGTATGTATATATATATTATTTAAACAAATATATTAAATAAATAAATAAATAAATATATATATATATATATATATATATATATATATATATATATATATATATATACATATATATACACACATATATCATCATTATCATCATCGTTAGCCTGTATCATTCCACTGCAGGACATAGGCCTCTCTCAATCTTTTCCAGTCATTCCGGTCTTGTGTCTTCTGATTCCAGTTTATTCCTGAGAAATTTGCTATTTCATCCCGCCATCCTGTCATTGGTCTTGCCTTTGGTCTCTGTCGTGTATTTCTCATTCTGTTGTTTTCATTGTCCACATGTTGTCCTGTCTTCTATATGTATGTCCAGCCCACTGCCACTTTTTCTTCTCAATACTTTTGAGTATATCCTCTACTTTTGTTTGTTGTCTGATCCATGAGGCTTTTTTTCTTGTCTCTTAAGCTAACTCCTAGCATAAGCTTTTCTATTCCTCTTTGAGCACTTACTAATTTCCTCTCGAGTACCTTGGTCATAATCCATGTTTCTGACCCATATGTCATAACGGGGACACAATAGTCAAAAACCTTTCTCTTTAGACATAGTGGCAGACGACTTCGTAACATATCACTAAGTGTACCGAACGCACTCTACCCTAGCCTTATTTGCCGTTATATCTCGGCTTCACAGGATGTATTCGTCTGGGTGAGTTGCCCTAGTATACATAATCGTTTGCTGCTTCTAGTACCTCGCCCTATATTTGTATTTGCTTAACTGGGGTTCGATTGTTGGTCTTTTTCATGTTCATTTTAAGGCCAATCTTCAGACTTTCCCTATTCAAACAGCTTAGTAATTGCTGTAATTCATCTGCTGACTCGCCGAAAAGAACAATGTCATCTGCAAATCTTAAATTGCTTAAGTGCTCATTCCCTATTTTAACCCCTTTCTCCTTCCAATCTAACTTCTTAAATACTTCCTCCAAGCAAGCTGTAAACAGCTTCGGTGAGATGGTGTCGCCCTGCCTAACACCCTTTTTTATTGGTATTTTACTGGTTTATACGTGTATTTTGGTGGTCGCTGTACCGTCTCGATATATATCCTCTAATAATCTGCAATATATTTCCTCTATTCCTTGTTTACGATTTGCATCTAGTACTGCAGCTATCTGTACTGAATCGAGTGCCTTTTCATAATCTACGAATGCCATACACAGGGGCTTCCTGTATTCGTTTGCTTTCTCTTTTATTTGGGCTAGTGTGTGGATATGGTCTGTAGTGGAGAATCCGCTGCTAGGTTGTTTTGAATCTAATGTATCGGTGATGCGGGCTGTGATGATTTTTGTGAAGTTTATAGATTACTGAAAGGAGGCTTTTGGTCGGTAGTTCTTTTTTGTGTGTCTCCATTTTTGTGCATTAAAATTATTTTTGCGTTTTTCCAAGATTTTGGGGTATTACCGACGCTTAGACACTTATTAAAAAGACTGGCCAGTTTTACTGCCGCAATCTCTCCTGCATCTTGAATAAAATCTACACTAATGCCATCTTCTCCTGGTGTTTTTCCTCTTTTCATGCCTTTTAGTGCCCTTTTTACTTCCTCTACCGTAATGTTTGGAACGTCACCAATGGTTGTGTTTGTCTCCATACATGTTTGATCGTTTGAGTGTTATAGGTCGCAATATAAGTCTTCTATTACTTTGATAACTTAATTTTTATTGTATGTCACCTCTCCATTGGGTTTCTTTACTGCATACATTTGATTTTTTCATATTCCGAGCCCCTATTTCTTGCCTTAGGGCTGGTGCCGGAAAGCAGAGCTTCATTTATTTTTCGCATGTTAAATTTGCGCACATATTCTTTTTTCTTCTTGTTTATCTTCTTAGCTGTGCTGATTCTATCTTGTCTCAGATTGATGTCATTTCCATGTCCCTTTGCTGTTTCATAAGCTTTCTTGTCTCTACCGAAAATTTACTGAACTTTTCTTTTTCGTCTTTACCACCCATTTCAGTGCAGTTTCCTTTAATATCTCAGTGAATTAGTCGTTCATTTGGTCTATGTCAAGATTTTCTTCGAGAGCTGAGTATCTGTTTCGCATGGTAATACTCAATTCCGTCGCCTTATTTTTAATGTTAATTAGATTAACGAGGTATGAGCTTATTTCGTTTCCTTCTTAACTGTAATTTTACTCTACTTCTGACCAGTCTATGGTCGCTACCGACATTTACTTTATTGATAACGTTTACTTCTTCTACAATGTCGCGCCTATTGGTGATCATGAAGTCAATTTTGTTTTAATGCCGGATGGTGAGTTCCATGTCCATTTCTTCCCGGGTCTCATTTCAAAGAATGTATTCATAATTTTAAGGGATCGAGCTTCAGCGAATTCTATTAGCCTTTGCCCTCTCTCATTTCTGGTGCCTATACCATGTTTCCCAACCGAGGTTTCCCCATCTTCCCTTATTCCTGTCTTGGCATTAAAATACTACTTTTCTAAAGTGGTTCCCAGACCGAGCGAGATAATAGGAAGGATTATCTTAGTGTTTATGGATAAGTTTTCCTGAGTTTCCTCACATCAAAAAATCTGTTGTGCCTTCAGCATGGCAATGAGGCTTCGGCCAGAGGTTTCTGTCTACTTGTCTAGACAATGAGCATCCTTGCAAGCATGTTCCTATCTACTAACAAAATGTTTTGTATTTTTTGACTGTCTGGGCTTAACGATCAACGCGCGTATGTAGCAAAGGAGACATAAGCAGATATGTTAGAATTCTGACATAAGCCAATATACCAATTATTAACAAAGCAAAGTTGCGCAGAAAAATTACTGACACTATGGAGTGTGTGACTTTGAAGAAAAGCAAGAGCAAAGGGATGGAAGTCAGATGTTACAAATAAGGAAAGTTTACAGTGCCTATCTGACATATCACCTGATGATTGTCGGGCGAAAGTGAAAGTTTAAAATATATAAAATGGTTCGACAAAGCTGAAAGGGGTAAAAATGGTAGTCCACAGAAAGTGTCCTTTCAAAAGTACTGATTGAAAACATTTACAATGTGTGTGCCAAAAGGAAAAGGCTTACTGGTTATGCAGATGCATAAAATTTATGCACTATTTTTGTTATTATAACTTTTTCCAGTGCTACTTAATGTATGGATCCTTTGGCATAAATACTGAAGGATTACCAGGTTACCACAGCGCTATAAGGAAGAAAGAAAGAAGGAAAAAAAAAATTGGTTTAATGCTTGTAACACATCCTAGAAAAGGACTAGAAACTATTCAAGCGAGATGATAATCAAGAAACACTCGAGTTGGTGATCATCATCTTTCAGTATAAAATACAAGGAAGGGGAATGAGCAACGTCGGTGTCCGCCGGGAGCAATCAACAATGCACGTTGGGCAGCCAAACACTTATAAGCGCGATAAATGTTGGCCTCTTTTGAAAGGATATCTGGGGACATGAAGAATTTAAGGCCCAGCTACAGTT
>BOPN01003869.1:17500-27500 GCA_017312705.2 Penaeus japonicus | reverse complement strand
GACTTCATCCTACAAAGTACAATGATTTCTCAAGAGAAGTGATCCACATTTTTAGAAGTTTCGGGATTGAAGGGTAGAAATTCATCCAAACTGGAGTATTTCCAATTCTTCTGGACATCGCAAAAATATTTTAAATGCCTCACACAACTATTTTCACACATAAAAACTAACTCAGGAATGTTTGGAAAATTCATTTTCAAGTAGATCTAGTATGGTCTGAAGATGATACATACACTCTTCCAAGATTTGGTAGTTTTGTCTTTGTTGAATTTTTAGATAAAGAACTGAACTTTTCATGTAGGGAAGATGGAACCAATGCTTCAATTAACCTTATCTGAGATGAGAAGCTGGAATTTCGTTGTAGGGTAGAGGAGTCGGAGCGCTTACTACCATTGAATTCCTTTGGTTATTTATTGTGTGTCCCACTGCAGAGTAATGGCAGAAGCACTCTTAACGGCCATTGATGTCTTAAGATGGAAGTAATAATCCACCAAGTCTGTGAGTAATGGTATTCTAACCCATTGCAGATGGGGGGTAGATTTGCTTGACTGGTCCTTAAGATGGGTTTTATTTTGGAGTGAGGGAGATTCACCTGGTGTTCTGTTTCATTCACTCAATTTAATAGTAGGGCCATATTTGTGTTCGTCATCTTCTTGTCTATATATTTAGTGTAAGTATTCTGAGGGGAAAAAATCATGTTTATCTCTGCGTATTTGTCTACATTTGTAAATAAAAAGGAAAGAATCATCTCTAATGAATATAATTGAAGAGATAGGGAACGATGCACGTCGATACCGAGCCACTACTTTATTCATTGTCGGATCAATTTCTTCTACTTATTCTACCTATACATCCCTGGGCTAGATTCATCAACGCACTTACATGATAGATACAATGGTAACTACAATTATTATGGTATACAGACCGCATCGGTATTTATGGACAACTTACCATGGTAAATACAATGCTAAATTTACCAGTGGATGGAGCACTGGTATTTCCACTAGTGAATACAGCGACGACTCTCTCCTCACGCTTTCTCTCAGCAAAAAATCAACATTTAAGGCGACATTTTAGTTTGCATGTACACCTATTATGATCTGAATGATGGAAACTGTTCATTTTCATATAAACATGACAAAAATAATTCACAGGAAATAAACGAGAATAATGTTCACACAACCTAGGGTAAACTTGCTGAGAGTCATAGGCCTACAATAACTTAAAATAATACATGGAATTGATAATTTGACGAATTCAAACATATTTCATTTTAATGACATAGTTAAAAAGCAGTAAACATATAAATATATAAATGTTATTTGATTCAGAAATTGTCGATTCATACATTAGAGTTCAATAAACGATTGAAGCAGCAACCACGCCTATCGGAACTCTGGAAAAGGACAACAATAAATATTGAAGTGGCCTCCACGCTTATCGAATCTCAAATAGCAAAATACGAGCTCCACAAATAATGAGCAGGACGATTATGACTGACAAATAGCTAGGGAGGTCTTTAAAGAAAACAGATAATAATAATAATCAAACCAATTTATGTTTTATTATTATTATTTTTGATAAATTACCCTTCTTTATCTTTACCTTATTATATTTATATTGAAGAAAGTACAAACTGCACCTCAATGTTTGTTTATTTTTGTGTTTACATTAATTTACATACAATTATTCATAATCTTATTCATTTGAAAGGTTTAATTGGCATTTCTTTATATGTATTTTAATGTAAAATTAACTATTTACATCATATTCATTACATCAAATTTGAACCTCAGTACTTGACTTTGTTGTGGTAGTCTTCAAAGCATTCGAATACTCAAAGGAGCACTGTGCTTTCCTTTTGTTATTTTTCTTTTGTCATGTGTGTAGCATATATGGTAGCACTTGTACTTCTTGCCCTCAATTTCGCTTATTAACTGAGGGTTTCTTCCTGAAGCCGTAGAGCCATGTTAGTAACTGGTGTACATCCTCGGCCACTATACTTGGGAGTCTGAGGGTGACATTCAAGCAAAAGACTTCTTACTACCTCTTGCCTGAATATGAGTTGCTGCCTGATGTCCCATCCTGTACGTTTGAATAGTAGAAGTTTGTTGAACACAGCCATAAAACGTTACATGAAGACTTTCTTGTACCATTTCATGATTCTGATAGCTGGTCTCCAACATAAACAACCTTCATCCCTTCACTGTAATTGATCACAGCTTTGCCGGGCCGCCTCGTGCATATGGCCCGGGCGAAGCGACGTCTTCGCAAATCTCTCTGAGCTGATCACGAGCTTTCCATTGCGGTTCTCCCTCTGTCTCCGCCATCATTGATCTGTAGAAAGTAGATAAAATATAGATAGCTTTTTAATATATACATTGTAGACAGAGCATGCCAGCTAAGGTGTTCCTCCTCTCCATTTGATTTGGCTAAATTTTCAATGGGAAGTCGCAAGGCATCTATTTCCTGTTGGTCTGCAACTACCACAGACATTGGTCTTCCTCTCCTGTAGGCAGTGGAACAAGGTAGGGGAAGCATACCAGTTGTCCATGTAAAGGTTGTAGCCCTTTATCAAGCACGTCCGCCGATTCCATCAGGTCGGCGGCCTTGTGTGATGCCTCCTCCTGACTTGTGTAAAATCGTAAAGTGCATGTATAGCTAGAGGTGGGAACTGAGGAAACCTAGCTCTTTGTCGGGTTGCATGTTACGAACCTTAGACGACTTCTAAATTTCCTAAATCTAAACATTCATTCGTATTTTATAGCATGTCAATATATTCATAACATTTTTACATCATTTTCGAAAGAAAGGTGATGGCAACTTGTTGGTTTCTACCACAATGATGTTAAGAATCTAAGTGAAAAAAAAAATAATAATAAATAAATAAAAATAAATGAGGCGAATCTGATGCCTTGAGGTTTACCCTCAGGCTGGGTGTCACCGTCAGTTCAAACTTTCTGGGCACGTTCTCCTTCTTGCGCCACCTAAACCCAGGATTACCTGGCGAATTGCGGGCGCGAATACGCACTGTATACTCTGATAGTTGCTCATCAGAGTTAATTCATCTATTGCATAGCAGTACAAATTCAAGTTCGTCATCAGACAAATCAGATGGAGAATCAGGGTTCTTCGTTCTCTTCGACTGCATTGAAAGAGAAACAATCTTCGCCCTCCTCATCAGAAAAGTCGAAGGAAAATTGCACGGAACTTCCTGGAACGGAATCAATGGCTATAGTCGTCTACCGAATTGAGATCTGGGCCTATTAATTCAAAATTGTAGCCAATGAGCGCTCAGTACAATACGCGACATGACAGTCAGGTAAGATGGGATGTTCAATTCAGAGAGATTCGCGAAGACGTTGTTTTGCCCAGGCTATATAGACAAGGCAGCCCGGCCTCTGCCAGCTAGTCCTGACTGATCTGATCATCATAACTGAATGTTTACCGTGGTGGTCGGATTGCCTGTAGGCGCTCCAGTTGCCAGGGGGCAAGCGACAGGCATAGCTGTTTAACCAGCCCGGCGACTGTCGTCTCTGGGCCCTGCCTGAGGAAGCGATTGTGCTCGCACTCCATTGGGTAGTGCTCTAATTTGGCGTCCAGCACGCCACAATATTCACAGCCTCGCTCATCATGCCCAATGCTGGGTACGATTTGCCACGCACAAGCCTGACTGAAAGCTGACTTCAGCACACCTTGATATTCTGGGGGAGAGTATCTGCGACTCATAGCCTGTGGTGTCTGAGTACCAGCTGGCCGAGGGGGAGGTTCTCGCTTCCTCTTTATGTCGCCGCAGGGCACCGACCTACCCTGCAGCCATCGTTTTATGCCTTAGCAATTCTCAACTAGGATGCACCACAAGATCATTCAAGGGTTTCTTCCTGCCTTCCTCTGCCAACCTGTCGGCTAAGTCGTTTCCTAAGATACCAACATGGCTCGGAATCCAGTTGATGACAATGCGTCTGCCCTGCTTCAGGATTCTCTGAGCAATGATAAGAATCGTGGTCAGAAGATAAACGTTATCAAGGGGCGTGCCTTGTTGCAGGCTGTCAATGGCGGCCCTAGAGTCTGTATGTATGACAACATGCCCGTCTGTCTGGGCTGCATGGGCTAAGGCTCCCATAATAGCGACTGCCTCTGCCTGGAGCGAGGAGGTATTGTCAGATAGCCGCATAGATCTTGTTATACCCCTTGCTGCAAAACTGGCGCCCGCAGTGCGGGTAATGAGGTCTACAGAACCATCTGTGAAATAGGTTTTACTACCTAGCGGAGTGATTGCTACGATATTCCTCTCCGCCTTATCCCTTAACAGAGGTGGTGAGTACTATCTTTCTCCTTGACAGGCTCATGACATAAAACTCTTATCAAGGATTGTGCCCACGGCGGGACTGTGATATAGACAGGCCTGGGGGAGGTCCATGCCCTTAACCAGTAGTGTCTCCTTGAGCTCAAAGCATATCAGCACCCTGGCTGTGTGATACAGCCAGGTGTTGTTAGCAAAGAATTTGTGGTTCTGTGCAAGCCAACGTTGCATTTTCTGTCTTAGCTGCGAGCCTGTCGGGGACTGTAAAACTTTGGCAAAGAACTGAGTTCCTTGATTTGTCATGATGCTGCACAGAGAGTAGGGCTTATGGGAAAGGATGTCTCAGTAAAAATAACAAAAGTGGCTAATCTAAGAGAAACAGCAAACAATAAATAATATGTTGTAACAATAAAAAAAAAATAAAAAAAAAATATGGTAAATCTTAGTACATTACTTCTTGTGATATAGGTGAAATAACAGTACCAATTGGTTAAGTGAATACTAATTCTTTATTTCTTCTATTCCTTAGATTGAAAATGCCTCTTAACAGACCACACAACAAAGTAGATATGCTGATTGGCATTGATTAATGTGGATTGATGCCACAAGTTGTAGAGACCTCTGGAAATTTATGATTATTAATAAACTCCTTTGGATATGCCCTCAGAGGATCACAACCATTTCTGGGCAAATCTTCATACTCTTGTGTAAGAATAATTCAATGGAATATTAAGTCATATTCATTACACCAATGATCAAATCAAAAGTGAAAGATGACATCAGTCAATATATTGAGATTTAAAATTTGGGAAATTGTTGCATGTCTAAATGTTCAGGTCGCAATTGTTGTAATTGTACATTTGGTAACAAAAGTTATACCTTTAAAGAAGAAAGAGAATTAAAGTTAATAATTTAGGGATTATCCTTCGATGATGCAAAATAATGAGTCATAGAATAATCATGGGTAAAAAATCCCATTGCTTTTCCCTACAATATATCTGCAGTTTTTCCTGTCTGATTGCAACTAACAAAACTAGGGAAGGAATATTATGAAATCTACCAATCACATCTAGAAGACGTGATTGATAGACGAGTAGCTCGTAAATTATCCAAAAGGGAATTAATAGTACATGATAACGCTCTATTTTACATACTATATGTGGAGCTTATTAAATTGGGATCTACTTCTACTCCTATATGGACTGTGTTCAATGCTCCTGCAAAATATTTAGGACGTGCGCTCAACGAATATTTAGCTAAGGGTTCTGACATTTTGAATTCATTACTAGGTGTGCAACTACGTTTCAGAGAATAACGTAGGGCTTACATGTGATATTTCAAAAATGTATAATTCTAAAAGATTGTATGATCTTGTAGTATATAAAATCCCGATCACTATGTTCTCACCAAGTACCATTTGGAGACCCTCCCAGTGGTCCCATTGCAATGATTGCTCTAAAACCTATTCCTCAGGACACATATGTGGATGTCTTGATCTCAGTGGACAACGAAAGAATCATAAGTGAAGTGAATTTGATTATAAATCAAGGAGAATTTCAGATAGATAAAAAATACTGAGAAGAAAATTTATTTCTGAAGTTGAAGAGTTATCTGATGACAAAACTAAAAAACTGAAATATAATTTCGATGATTCATTGCCAGCTACAGTTAAGAGACGAAAAATAGAATTCCCCAGATGTATCAAACCAACAAAAAATGTTGGGGACCCTATTCTTATTTTTTCGGGCGGCAGTTTGACAGCTTATGGATCTGGTGCTTTTGGTAGGTCGGAGTTGGTTAATGGAGACATCTGTAAAGGTGCTGGAGGCGAGACTCGTTTAGCCCCATTACGCCGGATAACTATCCTTCATGTGGAATTATGTGGGGCTTTGATTGGCACAAGGAGAAATACGAGTTTTGCAAATTTGCCCTTTAACAAATTATGCAAATGTGCGTACTCAAACAAAAACGGAGTTATGGATTTGATAGTTTCACTGCAACTAAAACAGCTGAAATTCATTTTAAATCTGAGCCTAGTGAGTGGATGCACCTAAATGATAATCCAGCTGATATGGCAACTAGAAATACATTATCTAGTGAACTTAGAATGGACCTTCTTTTCTCTGTGATCCGGTAGGTAAAAGGGCAATTAGAAAAGACTTACCTGATAAGCTTAACACAATTGTTAGAAATGAATATTCCTAGCAGAAAGTCCCTAAGAACAGCCTGTAGCTCACCTACAGTTAAAGATTTGTGTAAAACAGAATCTTTATGGATTAGGAAAGTACAGCACTGCTATCCAGATGGAAAGGTTAGATGTTGTAGTTTAGCACCACCTAAGAGAGCAGATAGTATAATTGGAGTGAGTCAGTAATTGAAGGATAACTATGTTCAAAATGAGTTTGTACTCCTTCCTAAGAATCATCCATTTCACAAGTTGAATGTTCAGCTTATTCATAGCCTAGACCATGGGGCTACTGAGTTTACCTTTTCAAAAGTTCAGATCAAATTTTGGATACCATTAGTGAGGAAACTGATTAAGTCTGTCAAGATTTTTATTTATTTATTTTTTATTATATATATATTTTTTTTTTATTAAACAAGAAAATGCAAGGATAGATTATGGGACAACTCCCTATCGAGCATGTTAAGCCATCACTTCCTTTCATGTACACAACCCTAAATTTATTTGGACCCTTCATTAAAGGTACTATCCAACGAAGGTGAAAATGTAAAGCCTATGACGTTATATTGAACTGCCTGTGTGCATGAGGTGTGCACAGAGATTTAATTGAAAGATATGGCACCAAAGACTTCTTAGATGCCTCCAGAAGTTTCAGTCCATGGGAAAATGGATGTAGTGAAGCTCTAATTAAATGAATTAAGAGAATGAATGATGTAATATTGGATGTAATATTGACTTAGGCAATATTTGCGTCCTAATTACCTCCTATTGAGTAGGACATCATCCATCCATTTGGTATGTTTGATAATAATGCTAATTACGGCAATAGATTGAAATTCAATCAGAAAATTGCCTCTGCATTCTAGAAGAAGTGGACTTGAGACTACTTCCCAACTTTTATTGTTCGACAAAACTTGGCACGTTGATTGTAGAGATTTAACGGTTGGAGATATTATTCTAATTCAGCACAATATATTGAAGGGACATTGAAAATTAGGTGAAAGTGCTGAACTAAATAGGGATAACATAGTAAGAAAAGTTAGTGTAAGATACAAACCTCAAAATCTGGAAGTTATACTGGTGAGAATTTTATAATTATCAAAAAATCGGTTCATCTTATTGTGATTCTACTTATAGAGGAAAGAGATAAAGGAAGAACTTGATGTGATCATCTTTATTGATTATGCTGATAAAAGATATAAGGATATTGAACCTTTCTAATCTGTTATTAGATTATATATCAGTTTCATAAAAAAATATGTTTGATTTAGTTATAATTAATGTACTGTATTTTAATTTGAAGAGTGGAGCTGTACTGTTATTTACAAATGTAGGTCATTTTTTCATTTTGTTATTCCTGCCACTTGAATGAGAAATTGCATTGGTTATTCAAATAGTTTTATACAGTTGGTATGAGGCTTCATTTTTATGATTTGGTTGTTTCTAAACAGAAATATAACATTTATTTATCCACATTGCCAATGTTTGACCTTTTCGGTTATATTCTTTGCATTATCATGTTCTGCTCTTTAGGCGGTATCATTATGAATGATACGGATTATAAGAAATGTAAAATTCATTAAAAGATAAATGTAAATGATATGTACACATATCAATGCTGATTTATTTACTTCGGAGATCAATGCTCTTTGTTTAATCTTGACACACTCACATACGAAAACAATCAACCAAATTGTGTAAATGGTTCCTACCATACTTTAATGAGGTATGTGTTTATTTGTGTCTTCAGTGATGAAGGAATATTAATTTACAATGCAAACTAAGTGAGGAAAATGGACTTTTAAACTTGATGTAGATTGTATTTGAGTGAAGTCAGTATCTAGTGAGTTTAAGTGTTTGCTAATATCTCTGCTTATATTCTTTGAGAGTATTGTTAATAATTACAGTGAAATCTGAAGGTTACCAGATATGACAGATGAGAGGGTCATGTACATTGAGATCTAGTCAGCGAGGTGCTTAGGCTGATACTGTGAATGATATTCAAATTGTTTTTTGTTGATTATTGTGTTTATGAACATTTGATGATACTCGCTGTTATAAAGTATAAGTGGAATGTTAAGAAAATTCTTGACGTTTGTATTTGTTGTAGAAATTATCTCTTCATGAGGCATGGAGTATTATTTGTTCACTTTTATAAGATTATTTGTTTAGTTGTGATAAACTGAAAAAAAAAATCTAGCTGTTACTCATGTACAATATCATTTCAGGCTGAATCCTCACAATAAATAGAAAAGGATGCGACGAGTTTCAATATCTCGGAAAACATATATGTGTGTGTGTGTGTGTACGTACATACATACATACTGTATATATATATATATATATATATATATATATATATATATATATATATATATATATATATATATATATATATATACACACACACACGCATATATTGGCTGTGGAAATTCCAACATTAGAATCGATGTTGCCAGAAGAAACCTATTTTCTAGCTTCCAATTCACAGATAAACCTCCAGTGTAGACAAAAACGGGACCAAACATTTCAAGTGTAAAACTCTTATCTCCAGTGGAAAGAACTGTAAAAATATATTAGAATTATCCTTCATCTCAAATACAAAAAAACATAATATGCAAAATTACATGCTAATAATGCTGATTATACTAAGAGTAAGTAACAAAGTACATGGACATTGATTATCAACACAAGACTTATGGGAATTATACACCAAACAGTAATAAATTAAATTGTAGTATGTTAATAGCAAATCCAAAAACAGACGAAACATTATGATTATATTATTGATAAACAAACTTGGAAATATGACAGTAAGAAATATAAATTTGTAGAGAAATCGAAGTGTCCATTCGACGAAAAGCCGGTTGGTAAAAAGAAAAGAAAAAAAACTTTTATAACGAATCATGACATTAAACGAACCATCTAATATTATACATAATTGCTAGCGACAATCGTAAGACACTATCAGAAGATACTCATGGATACTAACCACCAAAAACAATGGTGAATATTGAAAAATACAGGAGCTGTACGTCCATGTCTACACCTCAGTGAGACGGTGAGAGGTAGTGTCTGGGCGTTAAGAGCAACAAACAAAATCCTATCAGAATGGAAGAGAAAATTGATGAATTATAGGAATATTATTCTAAAAATTCATTGTCAGTAGATGATGAATATTCGTTGAGGTTTGGTTTTAATTTCCAGATCCAAAGGCTTTCTGAAACATTCAAATAATAATCTGGTCGTGAAGATTCTAGATTTTCAAAAGAATCATAATCAAATGGATGATTGTTTGTTAAAAAATGACTTCTGATTAATGATTTTGTTAAGTTTGTTAATCATAAACTTTTGTTTCTATAAGAAAATCCTTTATGTTCTGCAATATGCATAAACAAAATGCGGGATGTTTTTCCCATATGAGTAACGTTAAATTTATTGACAATAGAAGAACGTATATATGTAGGAAATTTGTCATTAAATTTAAATTGACCGCTAATGATTAAGGAAGT
>BOPN01003869.1:0-5000 GCA_017312705.2 Penaeus japonicus | reverse complement strand
ATATCCATTAGATAAGATTGTTAAACGCCTAGTATATGATCGTCTGTTAAATCACTTTGGTTAAAATAATATTGATATTTCAACGAAAAACACAATCCGATTCATGAAAAAAAGAATCTACAAATGATATTCTCTCCCTTAAGTCATTAATTTTGAAAATTCTAATAGTTACAAATTGAAATATTTGCAGATAAGAAAAAAAAATAAATAAATAAATATCATCGATCACACCATATTATTAACAATATTAAAACTATTTGAAATCCGAGCTTCAACTTGGTGTTGGCTTATAAGCTACTAAGCTTAGAGGCAACTGTAAACTAAGGTTAATGGCTGGCTGCTCCACATGGCAGGACGGCACTCACGGTGTGCCCCAAGGTTCCAGCCTGGCGCCACTTTTTTCCTCATCCTTATCAATGACTTTGGAATATTTCAGGTATCCAATTATTCACCGAAGATACGATTTAAAAAAATATATATTCTGGAACCAATAATTCACTGTAAATAGGGAACTTGTGCAAGTGCCTACTTGGTTACATTGCAATAACCTTTATCTAAGTATAACTTAAAGCATGATATGTTTAAGCCCAAACGAATGTGATGAGCAATTAATTCGGTGTCCATCACCTAAAGGCCTGAATATTGCTGATAAACTTAGCTGGAAGAAACAAATCCAATATATATATATATATATATATATATATATATATATATATATATATATATATATATATATATATATACAGTATATATATAAGTGATTCAATCGATATTACAAATATGAAAATAAATAACACAGACTAATATACCCCTATCTTCAATAAGCCGGAGGGCCAGGATATACTACCGGTCTTAAACAAAAACAAAAACAACGTGCTGGAGATAGATATACTCAAAATTCTAATCCGGTTAATAACTCAAGACATATTGGACTGATACATCATGCCTTTAGAAGTAGCCTCTCTAACTCACCCGCGACCAAAATAGGAACTGAGTGAAAACTTCATTCGCTACAAAAGCTGTTATTGTATTGAAATAATTTAACAAATATACTTTGTTAAATACACACACACACACACACACACACATATATATATATATTTATATATATGCATATATATATATATATATATATATATATATATATATATTAAATCATTGTCATATATATATATATATCTATATCTATATATCTATCTATCTATCTATCTATCTATCTATCTCTCTCTCTCTCTCTCTCTCTCTCTCTCTCTCTATATATATATATATATATATATATATATATATATATATATATATATACACACACATATATAAATATATATATATATATATATATATATATATATATATATTTATATATATAAATATATATATTCATACATATGTGCATATATATGTATATATATGTATATATATAGATATATAGATAGATAGATAAATAGATATAGATATAGATATCAATCTATCTATCTATATATATACATATATATATATACATATATATATGCATATATATATATATATAAGTATCATACTCACGTAAAACATGAGTTCAAGTTTACCTTCCCATCCAGCCTCTCTTATAGTATCTTAATTATGGACGTTGTTCTTCGAATCCCTCCTGATCCATGCGAGTCTTCTCAAAGCACCTAATCCCGGCTTCTCATCCTCCCTGGCTTCCTCAATCCTTCCTTGCATCTCAGGCCGCGCTCTCAGTTGATTAATGTCCTGTTTGCATGTGGACGGGAGGCGCCGCGTGTACTCTTCCTGCACCTTGACCCGACGTGGTTTCTATGGGATGATTTCATGCAGGGGATGTATTCGAAGGCACCATGGGTATTGCTGCGACACTTGCATTGTTACTCGCATAATTTGTAATCATTATAAAATATTCCCGGACAAAAAAAAAAAAAAAAAAAAAAAAAAAAAGGGGAAGGAAGATGAAAAATGTCGAGCAGAAGAAAAAGAGGAGGAGAACAAGAAACATCGCTACATGTTTAATCATACTAAAATCTCAAAACGGTGTCCTCTAGAATGTGATGATGACGATAATGATTTGATGATGATAATAAATAATACTTCAGATCCACGTTCGCCCTTGCATCATTCGATTTGCGGAGATATAGAGTGCATTCTCTGTGAGATGGAAGAAAAAGAACGAAAAGGAAAATAAGAAAAGAGAAGGAAAAGAAGAAGAAAAAGAAAAAGAAGAAGGAGAGGAAGGGTTAGAGAAAGAGGAGAATCCACTCTACACTTTTACTAAAACTCAAAAACAGTGTAATCTTGAAAACGTTAATTATTATGATAACAATAATTATAATGAAATATATAAATCCCCAGGTACATGTTCACCCCGCATCACTTAATATGAGGGGGGAATAAAGCCCTTTCTCACTGAGATAGAAGGAGAACAAAAAGAAGAGGTGCACAGAGGATAAGGAGGAGGAGAAGGAGAGGCAGAAGGAGAAGGAGGTACATCGCCTAATGGTGTCATACAAAAAATACAATACATAGTGTAATCTAGAATAATAATCATGATGATAATGGTAAAAATGAAAACAATAATAATGAAAACTATATTTCAAACATTACTCTAAGGAACAGGACTGCGTGACGAACCTTCCCCATCATACAATGCAACTCGCGAGGACAGAAGGGGAGAATGAGAAGGAGAAGAGGAGACGACGAATTAAAAGAGAAGAAAGGAACGAAAGACACAACGCACAATAAGAGTTAACTTAACTATTCATATTGGAACGTCTTGGCCCACACTAAATCCGAATAAATAGAATGAATAACTCTGCCTGATTGAATGAAATAAGAGCGCGCGCTGTATATACTGAGGATGAAGCAGAAGGCTTCGGTCATTCTGTTGTCAGAGTATCATCATTGATGTAGATATCTTTGCAAATGCCCCGACACAAGTTCTCGGTAGGTTTCAATTAATCCCTCCAAATGTCAGGGGAAACACTCCTTATTTAACCCTAGGGACTCCCCGGACACCAAAGACATGTGCGTTCTTGAATGCATTGCTTACACGGAGGTATAAGAACTGACCTAGTGGGTACAGAAGCACGGTTTCCATGAACAGGAAACGGAGAAGATTGCAAAGTCTTTTACGATTATGTAAATATCCCATCTAATGCAACGACTAAAGATTGGGAAAACTTGAACATTCCCGACCCTGCCAATATGGCGAATCTGGACGTTTATACTATACTCAGCTTAAATGATACTGATGAAGCCGAAGAGGGTAAACGGCGATACAAGAAAAGTTCGACAAGACCGGGGCATTTCCTGGTAGGTGGGAAACCTCTTTATTACTGATAAAAGAAAACGATATCTTGATACACAACGCGCAAGTTTGTGGGTCCATTCGGTAGAAGAAAAGGAAAAGAAATCTCACATACTACCACACCTACAGTACCACTCGCGCTATTAAAAGGTTTCCCCTCCTAGGAAACGTTAAAATGTCCCATGTCCGGTCATACCCAATCACGTGGCCATAGCATACTGCTACCTCATCATAGTTTGGAGCGGCTCCGTTACAGCCTCTGGTATATACAAAGGTCCTGACGCGGCTACACGATTTCAAAAACCTCTCTGAAAAATGGCAAGAAATCAAGACAAATAAAGTCCTCTTTCCCCTCCATATGACACCCGTGTCGGAGGGGAATAGTGAGGGGAATTCCGACTCTTTCAAGGGAGTCGGCTCTCTGCAATTCCAAATGGGTCATTTAGCTCACAATTATAAAAGTCGCCTAAATTCTTCATTAATGCATCTCATGTTTAATATATATATATATATATATATATATATATATATATATATATATATATATATATATATGCATGTATGTATGTATATGCATTCACATCAACTTTGAATTCCACAAATATTTTTTTTTTGTTAAACATCTTAAATCTTTCCTCATTCAAATAGGTTTATGTATATTCAAGCCTCTCCTTTTTATTTTTGTTGTTTTTCTTTTGGTTCTTCTGTTTGTTTTCTTTTTTTCTCCTTCCCTCTCACGGAGAATGCGCTATTTTTCTTCGCATATCGAGTGCTGCGAGGGCGAATATTATTAATTGTTATCATTATCATCGTATCATTATCATTTCCTAGAGGACTCTGTTTTGAGTTTTTACTGAAGACCAACTAGTATAATTTACCATGTTGTGATGTTACTTGTTTTCTCTCCTTCTTCTCTTCCTCTTTTACTTCTTCTCCCCATGTTTTCTTCTTCGTTTCATCTTCTCTTCTTCCATGAGAGTGTTTCAGATTCAGGTAAGAAAGACATTCCCTTCGATAAGATTCTTCAACGTAGTTATAAAAGGCAATTATAACTGCGAGGCATTATCGTAGCTATATTTCTGATTCAAAGTTGGTCTTTAAATGAATATCAATATATTCTCTCTTTTTTCTTTTCTTTTTGTTTAACAGATAAAGGGTTTTCAAAACTCTAGGAGACGAATTCACTCTGCGTCTTTGAAGGAGAGGGCGAGAGCGACCGCGGGGCTGCGATGAATGAACAGGATTATGCATGAAGAGACTCTATCACAAGAAGCGCGTCTACTGCAATAAGGAAGCTTTAATGGTACTTTCCATGATTCACGTAATAATAAAAAGTTGATTTAATCAGACTTACATGTTTTATTTCACTTCTTCAGAACAAGGTCTCTTTTGTAAGTGAAGAGATATGCATTCTCTGAAGTACGCACGTAGCCCAAAGTGACCGGTTGACCCATCGGCACACACCTGCATCCCATACAACGTCACAGATAAAAACACATTCACTCACATCAACTGTTCACAAACAGGGATTATATAGATACATCTGTTGCTCACACCCCCTCCCCCTCCCCCCCTACAACCATACACTTATTGCCACACAACAATCTGACACATGATCGGTAATTAGATACAGTAACAACCGGAAGTACTTTATTAACGCACATCTTACATGGGTAATGGAAATCGCTCTAATCACATTTAT
>BOPN01003868.1:135000-137500 GCA_017312705.2 Penaeus japonicus | reverse complement strand
GTGTGTGGTGTGTGTGTGTGTGTGTGTGTGTGTGTGTGTGTGTGTGTGTGTGTGTGTGTGTGTGTGTGTGTGTGTGTGTGTGTGCGTGTATGTATACTGATATTCATATATACTGCTTGAAGGAGCCTAGGGCTCCGTCAGCCACTCTAACTGCTTAATCTCAGCAGCGCCATCTGCATCGTGACATGCGCAGACGACATTATCAGCTTGAGTCTCTACCAGCTCCCTGTCAGCAGCCTCTTCAACATGATCAACAGTCATTAAGAACACATAACACATCACATGACCCCGCGCTCCAGACTTGGTCTTCAAGCGCTTCTTTCTTACTTACCTTTCGAGGAAATCTACAACCTTTTTTCATGGCCTTGCCGGGGTCCTCGAACATGAGAATCTTTTTGGCCAGTTGCATGCACCCTGGCGTCGAGTTCGCCCTCAGTTGCACATCCCTGGCCTCAGGGCAATGGCGCGCTCCTTACGACTGACTCTGAGGGTCATGAGAATGTTTCCAGCTGGTAACGTCTTATGCTTGACCAATGATCATGTACTCAATTTTTGGCATGACAATCTTTGCAAGCCAAATGATGCCAAAACCGGAGCTTACCATTTTTATTTCATTTTCAATTGTCTATCCAATTCGATCGCTGTTCTTACCGTTCGCTTTCCCAATCATTCCCTATACGAAGTCGACTGGGAACGTTTTATTTCGAACCTTGGATTACCATCTGTTATGAACGTACCCAAATTTGTATGCTACAACCTTCTGTGCACGCCAATTGGGCCCCATGACCTCGCGCGGTACCCAAGCCTTTTTACCCTAACAGTGTTGGGCATCGACGAGCCAGCGCCATTTTTCCACAGCTAGCTAGAGCCACATACTTTATTTCAAAACTCTCGCCAGGCTGTCGTACTTGATCAGTCGTTTTTCGTCTTCAGTTTGCTCATTCATGGTTTGTATTATAGGTTTGGGCATCTTCCTACAAGCCTCTGATTGGGAATGGTGCCACCAGGTTCCCACGCAGAGTTTGGAATACCGTCACGCATAAAGATCGCTCTCTCTTGAGCATGCTTGAAGAACCAACTTCCTGTTTTTTACACATAAAGGCAGGTCGACTATGATTCCAGGACGTGAATACTTCATGGGCTACACTCCTGGATTCTTAGTCTTCTTCTACAGGTAAGTTGTGCTCTTCACTGGTCATCTTAAGATACTCCTCCAGCGTCAGCGTAGGGGGTCAGTTGCTTCCCTCCTCCTCGAAGATCATCCTCGGGTCATCATTATTAAGAATGAGGTGCCCTCCACTTTATCTGCATGCGAGGTTTTCCTATCTGGATCGGTAGCTGAAGTTCCTTTACTGGTGGAATCAGAAGGCTCTGCGCTCTGTTCCTTGGCCTTAGCCTACCGGTCTTTTGGGGCCTATTCAGGTGTGTTCACGGGCGCACTTGACCAGAGGTGCCAGCGCTATGAAGCAACAGGTAGACTTTGCCGGAACTTGGAAAATACTCTGTCCAGACACCTAATCAAGGTTGTTTCGCGACGCCCCTGTCTATACAATAAACACACACACACACGCACACACACACACACACACATGCATACAGACACACACACACACACATAATCACACACACACACAAGACACATACACATGAATGGATAGCTATACATATATACACATATGAATACTCTGCATAGATATACATATTCAGAGAGAGAGAGAGAGAGAGAGAGAGAGAGAGAGAGAGAGAGAGAGAGAGAGAGAGAGAGAGAGAGAGAGAGAGAGACCACCTCTACCAGCTAAAGAAAAAAAAAATCCACGCGCGCCAGCCCTCCAAAGTCCCCTTCTGAACCGCACTTCCCCGCTCCTTGCCACTAGCTGATTGAGCACCCGGGACCTCCATGCATTTTACACAGAAAGTTTCGCCTTACGTTTGAGGGCAGTTGGTATCATCAGCGTGCACGACCGCAGCTTGTAACCACTGTAATAAGGTAACAGGTTTGTGCTGCTAATGTCTTACTAAATCATAATGACAATTTGTGGCCTGTAGCGACCATGAGGAGGTGCGGCTGCGCTACCCAAGAATTGTGGGAACTTGAGCAACCCAAAAGGACTCTACCACTGATGGAATGCCAGGATGTGGGAGACGGATTTATACCTTGGTCTCTCCTCTGAGGCTTTTTTTCCTTCGGCGTTTGCTTGTGCTTATTGTTGTGTTGTTTGTCTGCTTGATTTTTCTTACTACTTTTCTTTTTCTTTTTAGGGAGGTAATTATATATATATATATATATATATATATATATATATATATATATATGTGTGTGTGTGTGTGTGTGTGTGTGTGTATATATATATATATATATATATATATATATATATATATATATATATATATATATATATATTTATATATTTTACTATATCGTTGCTGTTTAGCTGCAGTTGTATTATTGTCATTATTATCATTGTTACTATTACTATTATTATCATCATCGTTATCATTA
>BOPN01003868.1:100000-102500 GCA_017312705.2 Penaeus japonicus | reverse complement strand
TTCCCCCTCCCCCACCTGACACTTTCCTTCCCTTTCCCTCTTCTTCCCCCCCCCCCCCCCCGCCTCACACTTTCCTTCCCTTTCCTCTCTTCTTCCCCCCCTCCGCTTGACACTTTCCTTCCTCTTCCCCTTCTTCCTCCCCCCCCACCTGACACTTCCCTTCCCTTCCCCTCTTCTTCCCCCCCCCCGCTTGACACTTCCCCTTCCCATCCCCTCTTCTCTCCCCCCCCGACTGACACTTTCCTTCCCCTTCCCTCTTCTTCCCACCCTCCCCACCTGACACTACCCTTCCCTTCCCCTCTTCTTCCCCCACCTGACACTTCCCTTCCCTTCCCCTCTTCTTCCCCCCGCCTGACGCTTTCCTTCCCTTCCCCTCTTCTTCCCCCCGCCAGACACTTCCCTTCCCTTTCCTCTCTCTCCCCCCCCGCCTGACACTTCCCTTCCCTTCCTCTCTTCTCCCCCCGCCAGACACTTCCCTTCCCTTCCTCTCTTCTCCCCCCGCCAGACACTTCCTTCCCTTCCCCCTCTTCTTCCCCCCCCCCGCCTGACGCTTTCCTTCCTTCCCTCTTCTTCCCCCTGCCAGACACTTCCCTTCCCTTCCTCTCCCCCCGCCTGACACTTCCCTTCCCTTCCCTTTCCCCCCCCCCCGCCTGACGCTTTCCTTCCCTTCCCCTTCTTTCCCCCCCGCCAGACACTTCCCTTCCCTTCCCTCTTCTTTCCCCCTGGCTGACACTTCCCTTCCCTCCTCTCTTCTTCCCCCGTAGACACTTTCCTTCCTTCCCTCTTCCCCTGCCTGACACTTTCCTTCCCTTCCTCTCTTCTTCCCCCCCGCCTGACACTTTCCTTCCCTTCCCTCTTCTTCCCCCCCCGCCTGGACACTTCCTTTCCTTCCCCTTCTTCCCCCCCATCTGACACTTCCCTCTATTCCCCTTTCTTCCCCCCACACCTGACACTTCCCTTCCCTTCCCCTTCTTCCCCCGGCTGACACTTCCCTTCCCTTCCCTCTTTCCCCCCGCCTGACACTTCCTTTACCTTCCCCTCTTCTTCCCCCCCCCCGCCTGACGCTTCCTTCCCTTCCCCCTCTCTCCCCCCGCCTGACACTTCCTTCCTTCCTCTCTTCTTCCCCCCACCTGACACTTCCTTCCCTTCCCCTCTTCTTCCCCCCCCACCTGACACTTCCCTTCCCTTCCTCTCTTCTTCCCCCTCACCTGACACTTCCTTCCCTTCCCCTCTTCTTCCCCCCACCTGACACTTCCCTTACCTTTCCCCCTCTCTTCTTCCCCCCCACCTGACACTTCCTCTTTACCTTCCCCTTCTCCCCACCCCCCCGCCTGACGCTTTCCTTCCCCTTCCCCTTCTCCCCCCGCCTGACACTTTCCTTCCTTCCCCTCTTCTCTTCCCCCCCCTGGCTGACACTTCCTTCCCCCTCTTCTTCCCCCCCCGCCTGACGCTTCCCCTTCCCTTCCCCCTTCTCCCCCCCCGGCTGACACTTCCTCCCTTCCCCTCTTCCCCCCCCGCCTGACACTCCCCCCCCTTCCCCCTCCCTTCCCCCTTCTCCCCCCCCCGCCTGACACTTCCCTTCCCTTCCCCCTCTTCTTCCCCCCCCCCCCGCCTGACGCTTCCCTTCCCTTCCCTCTCTCTCCCCCCAACGGCTGACACTTCCTTCCCTTCCCCCTCTTCTTTCCCCCCCGCCTGACACTTCCTTCCCTTCCCTTCCCTCTTCTCCCCCCGCCTGACACTTTCCTTCCCCTTCCCCTCTTCTTCCCCACCCGCCTGACACTTCCCTTCCCTTCCCCTTCTTCCCCCCCCGCCTGACACTTCCCCTTCCCTTCCCTCTTCTTCCCCCCCCCCCCGACTGACACTTTCCTTCCTCTCCCCTCTTTCTCCCCCCGCCTGACACTTCCCCTTCCTTCCCCTCTTTCCCCCCCCGCCTGACACTTCTCCCTTCCCCTCTTCTTCCCCCCCCCCGCCTGACACTTCCCTTCCCTTCCCCTCTTCTTCCCCCCCCCCCCGGCTGACACTTCCCTTCCCTTCCCTCTTCTTCCCCCCCCCCGCCTGACACTTCCCTTCCCTTCCAATCTTCCCCCCGGCTGACACTTCCCTTCCTTCCCCCTCTTTCCCCCCCCGCCTGACATTTCCCTTCCCTTCCCTCTCTTCTTCCCCCCCCGCCTGACACTTCCCTTCCCATCCCCCTCTTCTTCTCCCCCGCCATGACACTCCCCCTTCCTTTCCCTCTTCTTCCCCCCCGGCTGACACTTCCCTTCCCCTTCCCCTCTTCTTCCCCCTGCCTGACACTTCCTTCCCTTTCCCCTCTTCTTTCCCCCCGCCTGACACTTCCCTTCCCTTCCTCTTCTTCCCACGCCCGTA
This sequence comes from Penaeus japonicus, assembly GCA_017312705.2. NCBI lineage: Eukaryota > Metazoa > Arthropoda > Malacostraca > Decapoda > Penaeidae > Penaeus > Penaeus japonicus. Next base: position 100,133 of record BOPN01003868.1, on the reverse strand, counting down.
CCGCATCACCCCCGTCACCCTCGCTTCGCTTCGGCTCATCACCTCATCAAGGGATCAAAGACCAGCGTCACTATAGGGAGACATGATAATCAGCCATCCTTGTGCGCTGAAGGGTCGTCGCCTTGCGGGCGTG
>BOPN01003868.1:80000-82500 GCA_017312705.2 Penaeus japonicus | reverse complement strand
GCATATATTTCACAGTTACATATTCATCTATTTACGTAAACCCAAAAACTTTCCTTCTTTGAATTGCATCCTTAGCTCCGCCCCTTAACCCCGCCCACTCCATATTACGTAGCTTAACCCGCCTGGTTTCGCTTATCATTTGCTCCCTTATTATAATCCATAGGCTTGAGCCCCGCCCTCTTCTCCTCTTCATCCTCCTTCTCCTCCTCCTTCCCTCCCTTCTTTTCTTCTTCCTCTTCCTTCTCCTCCTCCTTCCCTCCCTTCTTTTCTTCTTCCTCTTCCTTCTCCTCCTTTTCCGTCTTCATTTCCTCCCCCTTAGTATTTTCTTCCTACCCCCCCCTTCTTTAATTTCTCTTCTTCCTCCTTTTCCTCCTCCTCCTTCTTTTCTTCCTCCTCCCCTTTCTCTTCCTTCTCCTTCTCCACCTTCTTCGTTTCCTCCTGCCCTTCCTTCTCCTCCCCCTACTTCTTTACCTCCTTTTCCTCTCTCTCCTCCTTCCTCTCCTATTCCTCCTTCCCCTCCTCCTCCTTCTCGCCTCCTCTTCCTCCTTCACCACCACCTCTTCCTCCTCCTGTTCTCTCCCACTCCTCCTCCTCCTCCTCCCCCTTCTTCATTTTCTCGTCCCACTCCTTCCCCTCCCATTCCTCCTTCTTCCCCTCCTTTTCCCTCTTCTCCACCTCTTCCTCTCTCTCCTCCTCCTCCTCCTCCTTCTTCATTTTCTCGTCCCACTTCTTCCCCTCCAATTCCTCCTTCTTCCTCTCCTTTTCCTTCTTCTCCACCTCTTCCTCTCTCTCCTCCTCTTCCTCTTCCTCCTCCGTTTTCTTCCCCATAAATCCTTCCCCTGCTCTCCTCAAGGACCGCCCACAACTGCTCTAAGCTCCGCCCACACCTGCTCTATGCTCCTCCCACAACTATAGTCTATTGAATCTCACCTCTAATTATACATTTACTTTACTTGATTTACTTACGCCAGTCCACTTAGTTTACTTACTTACGCCCGCCCAGATACCTTTACTTATGTTCTTTCCTTTACTTAAACTACTACTTACGCCCGCCCACTTTTCTATTCTTTCGTTACTTACTTCGCCTGTCCACTTACCTATATTGAGATACTCATACAAGTCGATTTACTTATATCAATTTACTTACGCCCGTACACTTAACTATATTAGAATACGTACGTTAGCTTACATGCAAATTTACTAGAAAAGGATTCTAGTCCCTCCAAAGAACTCCCCCTTCCACTCTCCCCCTCCCCCTCCCCTCCCTTTCTTTTCCTACAGGAAAAGAGGGAGAGAGAATAAAGGGGGAGGGGGGGGTGAAAAAAGGGAGGGGGAGGGAGGAAGGGATAGGATAGAGGGGAAAGGAACGTGAGAGGGAGGAAGGTGAGTGACAAAAGAAGGGAGGGAAGGAAGGAGAGAGAGAAGGAAGGAGGAAGGAAGAGGAGAAGGTATAGAGGGAGAAGGAGAAAGAGAAAGGGAGAGAGAAGGAGAAAGGGAGATAGAGAGAGTGGGGGGCTGACGGGAGAAAGAAGATATAGGGAGTGAGTGGGGAAGAAGAGAGAAATAGGGAGTAGCGGATGGTCGGAGGAGAGGGAGAGGAAAAAAGAGAGAGGAGGAAAAGGGGATGAGAGGGAAGAGGGGACGAGTGGGGGAGATGGAGGAGAGAGTGAGGGGTTGGGGGGGGCGGGGGGGGAGTCCAGGTCCTGTAGGAATGCGAGTCTGTCCGACAGAGGTCAGCGCGAACCCGCCAGATTCCCGGATGCGCGTGGGTGGGTGTGAGCGACAGTGATGCCAGACGCGAGGAGAATCTCTCTCTATCTATCTATCTATCTATCTATCTGTCTGTCTGTCTGTCTGTCTGTCTATCTCTCTATCTATCTATCTTTCTCGCTATCTCTCTCTCTTTCTCGCTCTCTCTCTCTCTCTCTCTCTCTCTCTCTCTCTCTCTCTCTCTCTCTCTCTCTCTCTCTCTCTCTCTCTCTCTCTCTCTCTCTCTCTCTCTCTCTCTATCTATCTATCTATCTATCTTTCTCACTATCTCTCTCTGTCTGTCTATCTATCTATCTATCTATCTCTCGTCGCATCTCTTTGTCTGAGTCCTATTTTGCGGAGAAAGGGGGGGGAGGGAGAGAGAGAGTGTGGGGGGGAGAGGAAATGATAGGAAGGGAGATAAAGAGATAGAACAAAAGAAAAAGAGAAAGACAACAAAAAAGATGTTCAGATTATTTAATCAATTCATATTTTGCAACAGTTTTAAGTTCAACTTTTTAATAGTTATCTGCTTGATTTATTTAAGTAATTATACTTACTCATTGTTCATTGAATATTTACTTATCATGTAAGTGCAAAAGGATTGCAGAATCATTGTGTAATTATAGAATGACTCTTCAAAAAGTAATGTTGATCTTTGTCATATGTTTTGTCAATGTAATTTATTTTTTCCACATTTTAGATATTTAAGCTATATAAAAATTTGATCAACAAATAAGCTTATAAATAT
>BOPN01003868.1:62500-65000 GCA_017312705.2 Penaeus japonicus | reverse complement strand
TGAAGAGGGTTGTGGGGGTGAGCTGGAAAAGTAGAGGTTGGGGAGGTGTTGGAGTGAGGTGAGGAAGGGAGTTGGGGAAAAGAGAGGTGGGGGAGGAGGATATAAGGGGCGAGGGAGTAATGGAAAGTGGGGGTGTTGTTGCTACTCCCCCTCTCGCCGAGCTGTGTTTATTGGGGGTGTGACGTCACGCAAACCGGCTTTGGACCTGTTGTTGAAGTGCAAGACGACGCTAATTTTCGCCTCTATGAAATGGGCGAATCATCATGTTAAGGTATTTATTTATTACGCTCAATCACCATAATTACGTGTTTTCTTTTAGAAGAAAAAAAAATATACAAATTTTAAAAAGCGAGTTTTTTTTCGGAGAGTGAAACATGCAAAAGGAGGATCGCAATGTTTAAAACAAATATTTGAAATTGTCTTTGCATGACTTGCCGCTGGATTCTTTTTCTTCTTCTTCTTCTTCTTCTACTGAAGTTTCATTGGTAACGCGTTCATGACGTAATCCCCAACGTCATCGAAACCGTGACGTCATGAAGCCAAATGAGCTGATCTGATTAATTCCCCCCAAACCGGATCACGTTATTGGCTAAATCTCCGGATCCGAGAATATATATATATAACATCCCGCACATCAAAGTATGCTAATTCCTCAACCGCAGCACAAAACAAGCCCTTTCGCCCAAGCTTGTTTACAAAGCGAGCTGTCGAAGCAGTGACGTCAACCCCGAATTCATGACGTCACAGGTATGTTTTCGGAGTATGTACCTTCTCCTCCACCGGGGTCGGAGGTGAAGGTCACGGAACACGCGGTATTTGACGGTTAAAGGTGGAAGGAAGTCCACAGTTACCGAGTGATCTTGGAGGAAGACGTGCGTCCGGGGTGGCGGGAAGCGGGCGGCCGGACTCCACGTGGCCACCGCTCGGCCTTTCAGAGGAATTTGGCTGGTCTTGGGAACGCTGGTTCTTATTTAGCGGGTCTTGTTCTTTGGTAACGCTGGTTCTTATTTAGCGGGTCTTGTTCTTTGGGAACGCTGGTTCTTATTTAGCGGGTCTTGTTCTTTGGTAACGCTGGTTCTTATTTAGCGGGTCTTGTTCTTTGGTAACGCTGGTTCTTATTTGGCGGTTCTTGTTCTTTGGTAACACTGGTTCTTATTTAGCGGGTCTTGTTCTTTGGTAACACTGGTTCTTATTTAGCGGGTCTTGTTCTTTGGTAACACTGGTTCTTATTTAGCGGGTCTTGTTCCTTGGTAACACGACTTGTTTTTGTTTAGTATTTCTTGTTCTTTGGTAATACTAGTTCTTATTTAGCGATTCTTCCTCTTTGGTAAAATTGGTTCTTGTTGAGATTTTCTTGTACTTTGATAAGATTGGGTCTTATAGCGGTTCTTATTCTTTGGTAACATTGGTTCTTGGTTACAGCTTCTTGTTCTGCATCGTTAGCGCTGGTTCTTGTTTTTATTTAGCGCTTCATAGTTTTCTTGGTAATGCTGGTTCTTTTTTAGTATATTTTGTTCTTTTCTAGTAAAACTGATTCTTTTTTAGCACTTCTTGTTCTTCACTGGTAACACTGGTTCTTATTTAGCGCATAAATCTTTATCTCTTATTAAGCGCTCTTTCATTAGTCTTGTCTAGCGCTGAAGTTCTTGTCCATCGAAGCTTTTTTCCTATAATTTAGCGCATTTACTTTCGTATCATTTAGCGTTACTATTGTTTTCCCTCTTTTCTTCTGTATTATTTAGTGCATTTTGTTCTTTCTTCATGACGTGTGTTGTCCTCCTATTAAAGCACTGTGACTGACGTTTGAATTCTGATGTATGACGGTTATGCATTACGATGAATGTTAAATACATTGTTCATTCTTATTGATGTCATCACTTTTATTACATCTTACTTTTATATCACCATCATCATTTCCATCATCATCATCATCATCATTATCATCAGCAGCAGGAACATCACACCATCATCATTCGTCATAATCATCAACATGATTATCGTTATAATCATCACCATCATCATTTGTCACATCATCACCACCGCCATCACCATCATCCCCATCATCGTCATCATCCTCATCATCATCATCATCACCATTACTACAATCACCAACTGTATTACAAAACGGATATCACATATAATAACAACAATCACATCAATAATGACACAAGAATATCATAATGAATAAGAATGACTCATTATTCATCTACCACTCTTGTTATGTATGAAATGAATAGACAAACAGAGCTAATAATCATATCTATTTCCACTGTTACCATCTTGGTGTTCTTCGCGTTGTTCTATTTATTATTTCTTTTTTTTACGATGCCTCTGCAGTTCCTGGAACCACAGCCAATAGACCACAGCAATAAATATTTCTTCTTCTTCTTCTTCATCTCCTTTTTTTTCTCTTTTTTTTTGGGGGGGGGAAGTTTCTTGGAGAAGTCACCAGAGTGGGTGAGTGGGTGTTTGGGAGAGGGGGAGGGAGGGAGGGAGGGGG
>BOPN01003868.1:47500-57500 GCA_017312705.2 Penaeus japonicus | reverse complement strand
TCTCTCTCTCTCTCTCTCTCTCTCTCTCTCTCTCTCTCTCTCTCTCTCTCTCTCTCTCTCTCTCTCTCTCTCTTCTCTTTTTCTATCTACCCTACCCTTCTTCTTCTTCTTCTTCGTCTTCTTCTCTTCGTCTTTTTTCCCTCTCATTTCCGCCTCTCCTTACTACTCTTCTTTCCTCCTCCTCATCCGTTCCTCGCCTCCCCTTTACCCGGAAGCAGCTTCCTGTTGCTTCACACGCCCACTCCTTTCCTCAAGATGGCGTGACAAGATTCCTGACACTCTCTCACTGTCCTCCCCTCCTTCCTTCTCTCCCTTCGCCGACCCCCCCCCCCCTCTCTCTCTCTTCCTTCTCTTTCCCCTCCCCTTCTTCCTTTTCCCTCACTGTTGCCACATCCCCCTCTTCCTTCACTGCTCCCCCGTCTCCCTATTCCTTCACTGCCCCCCACCCCCCACCTTTTACTTCACTGCCTCCTCCCCTCATCACTTCTTCCTTCCCTGCCTCTTTCCCCCCTCTTTCTTCACTGCTCTTCTCCCCTTCCTGCCAATTCCATCTACCCCTCGTCCCCTCCCTAGCTATCGGATCTTTGTGTGTGTGTATTTGTGTGTGTGTGTGTGTGTGTGTATTTCTAATCTAACTTAAGGACTTATTTTAACCTTCTTCGTGTCTTCTTTGACCAGGATTGATATTGTCTTGGTTTGATTTTGAGTTTATGATTTCTAATTGTCCATCTTCTTGCGGAATTACACACAGCTGTCGCTTAAGTTTGCGTGCCACCTGCCTCTGGTTCTCAAGCTTGCATGTCACATCTGTCCTTTAAGCTTCAGCTGCACCTCTCTCAAACACCTGCGCCATTTTCCCAAGGTCCAACAACGGTCATTCTGCACCTGCACGTAATCTTTTTCTTTTTTCTCTATCGCTCTCTCTCTCTATCTCCTTGGTCTAGCACCTGTGATGCCCTTGATGTCACCTACTAGATGACCCTTCCAATGACCCGTAACACCTGTAACACGATCGTGCACCTGCAAAGGGCACGGAAATCATATTTCGAACATTATACCAACTTTGTTTACACTTCACCAACGCGTTCGAAACCCTCGGTAACGCGGGAAGGGCTATGGCTACATCGTCTTTTAAACGTCCGTTCGATTCGTCTTCTGACCTTTGAATTTCCCTCTCATTCTCAAGCAGAATGGATCGGATTGAGGGGATAGGAAAAGGGATACCTCTTCCTTTTCTTTTTCTTCTTCTTCTCCCCCTTCCTCCTCCTTCTCCTCCTTCTCCTCCGCCTCCTAGCCCTCTCGATTCATTCACATTTTACTTTGCTCATTCATTTGTTTCTAGTTATCCCACCGCGGTGCCTCGCGACAACCTTAACCTTCAGTTCCGCTCATAAAAAAAAAGAATTTGCATAAAAGTAACGAACTGGCAACTGTAAGGCGGATACGTCAGCTAGGACCGGGTCAAGTGAGGTCGCTGCTCGTCCATTGTTTTGTTTCTTGAATCGTGTTTTGTTACTTGGTCTCCGAATGGGATTTCTTTACTCTTATCTTCTTAACTATGATTAATCGTGATGTTATTTAATTGAGGACGCATTCGTTTGATTGTGCAATTCGTATTGGTTAATAAAATGATACTGATGTTTGGAGGTCCATTAAGAATTAGAATGATAGCATCGATGTTAATTATAATCATAATAATATTAGCGGTTCGAGGGTAATTACTATGACAATAATAATGATGGTAATGATAACAATGATATGATGATCATGACGATCATGATGACACTACCACAACGACTATGCATGATGATAATGATATTGATAATAAAGATTATGATAATGATTACAAAAATACATTATGTGACGATAAGGGTGATTATAAGAATCTAAACAAGATAATGATAGCAAGATGCAATACAACGATAATGATAATGATATCATTGGTGAAAATTATTCTAGCAGTAACGATAGGTATGACAACAATGATTATAATAATAACACTGACTTGGGAAATTAGAATTAAATCAATTAAAAATAAAACTGATAGTAACAAAAAATAACACGATAATGATAGGGTAACGATAAAGATGACAGTGATATCAACAATGATGTATAGTATGAAATTGATAACAAGGATAGTGATAATGATAATGATAACAATGATATTGATAATGATAATGATAACAATGATAGTGATAATGAAAATAATAATGATGATAATGATAGGGATTATAACAATAATGATGATGATAATAATGATCATAATGATATGATAGTAATAATGATCATAATGATATGATAGTAATAATGATAATAATAATGATTATAACAATAATAATTATAATAATAATGATGATAATAATGACAATAATGAAAACAAAAAAGTAATTAATAATGATGATGATAACAATAAGGATAATACGAATAATGATTATGATTATGATGACGATAATGATGATAACAAACAGAGCAATAGCAAGAAAAACAAAAACAATGAGAATGATGATAACAATGATATTAACAACAGATATTATGATAATGATGGTAAAAATAATTATGATGATAACAGCATCAATAATAACTAATGATGATTTTAGCGCCAACAAAAAAAGTCAAAGATAATAGAAATTATCATCATTATCATAACAACATCAAAGATAAGACTAACAATAATAATGATGACGATGACAATGGTGATGACAGTAATGGTATTACTGCTACATAAGATAATGTAATGATGATTTGTAATGATAAAAACAGCAACAGCAAGAATGATAATGACTGATTAGGATAGAAATATAATCATCATTGTCATGATAATGATGATAATGTTAATGATAGCAAGAGCAGTAACAATGATAATAATGGTGGTGATGATTATGATGATGACGACAATGATAATGATGATGCTCATAATGATGATGATGACATTATAACAACAATACGATAATGCTAATAAGAATTAATAATGACAATAATGATAATCATATTGACTGAGGAAAGTTGGTGTTGCTGTGTGTTCTATCACTCAACATTATTTCATGATTTCACATACTATTTGAAACCCTCAATATAATACCTATTTCAACTAACATAACAAGCTATTTGGATATTTGAATATTTGCACTGAATTAACTATCGCTTTCTGTCAAAGTGGTTTGAAAATAAAGGCACAGATGAATAAATTGGGCAGTGATTACAGACTGATAGTGAGAGAGAGAGAGAGAGAGAGAGAGAGAGAGAGAGAAAGAAAATATCATACACAGACACAAAGAAACAGAGACAGAGGCAAGGAAATAGACACAGGAACAGAGACATATAAACCGAGACAAAGAAATAGAGGCAGACACAGACAAAGAAACAGAGCCACAGACAGAAAACAAGGTAAAAGCACCTTCAAGTATTCAAGTTCGTAATGTTTGACTTTTGGATTCCGGTAAATTGTGCTTGTGCCTGACGTCAACCCGTGCAAGGGTTATTATGCAGAACAAACAAGCCAACCCCATTTGATGGTGTAGTAGAGGTTTTAGCGCGCACGGAGGCCATAATTAGAGAAAGAAAGAGAAACGGGGGGAGGGGGGCGAGGGAGAGAAAGAGAAAGAGGGAAAGGGAGAAAGAGAGAGGTGGGATGGAAGAGGAAGGGTGAGAAAAGGAGAGGAAAGGGGGGAAGGGGGGGAAGGAGAGGAGAGCGGAAGGTGGAGGGGGGGAGACATAGGGAAGGGAGAGGAGATGGAGATAAATGGGAGGGGATGGGTGGGGGAAATAGGGAAGGGGAAGGAAGAGAGGGAGAAAAATGGAAGTGAGAAAGAGGAGTGAAAGGAGGAGCAAGAAAGAGAAAGAAAGGAAAGGGGGAGAAAGGAAAAGAGAAGGAGAAGGAAAATAGAGCGAGGGAGAGAGAAACAGAGACACAGTCAGACAGGCAACTAAGCAAACAGACAAAACCGAAGACAGACAAAGAAAATACACAAAGCCAGAATATAAACCGTGGGGAGGGGAAAGAGGGAAGGGGAGAGAGGGGTAAAGATAGATGGGTCGTTGTCATAGTGGAGGTGGAGTGGGTGGGGGGGGGGTGAAGGTCAGGGGACGGGGGTCGTCGTCCAGGTGCTGAGGTAAGGTCATGCATGCACTACTGTCTACGTCACACCTGGGTCTCTTACGTTCAACTTTTTATCGATTGTCTTTGTACGAAATATCCATGCAAATACAGAGTTTACGTTTGTTAATTAAAAGGAATCTTGTTTTTCGAATGACCAAGGTGCAGTTTTAGTCTCAGATCACTATTAGTAATGGCTATGATGATGATAGTGATGATATGACTGCCATTAATGATAGCAGTAATGATAATCATGCTATGGTAATTATATAACTTGCAGTAATAGTGATAATGATGATAGAAAAAAAGATAATGATGATAGTAATATTGATAATGATAATGATGATAATAAGAATTATAATCATATGAATTATGATAATCATAGTAACAATAATAATGATATTAATGATAATGATAATGATAATGATGATAATAAAAATAATAATCAAAGATTCTAGTAGCGCTAGACATATAATAGTAATGTTAACAGCAGTCAAAAAGATGACAAAAGTAATAGAAATAATAATGATAAGAGTAACGCTAGTGATAATGATATTAGTAATATTATTAACACAGTGGTAATGATGCTAATAACAAGGATAATAATGATGATCAATAGTAATGAGAATAACAATGATAATAATAGCAAATGATAGTGATAGCAATAACAATCATAAGAATCAACATTATGATAAGAATAATAGCAATAATGAAAACTATATTAATAACAATAATGATGATGATAATAATGATGATAACAAAAAGAAAAAGAAGAATGATAATAATGATGATAATAATGATAATAATAATAATGATAATAATGATAATAATGATAATGATAATAATAGTAACAAGGATTATGATGATATTGATGAAAATGGTTAGGATGATGATGATGATGATAATAGTGATGATGGTGATAATAATGATAGTAATGGCAATGATGATCAGGATAATACCGGTAATAATAATAATGATAATTATGTTATAATAGTATCATCATAATCCTTCATATTCTTATAAATATTAATATTACTATTATTATAATTATCATTATTATCATTGTAGTTGTTACTAACATTGCTGTCATCATTATTATCATTACTATCAGTGTTATTATCATCATTATTTTTATTGGTATTATCATTATTATTGTCAGCAATATCAATAACATTACTATAATTATTTTCATTATCACTGATATTACTATTATTATTATCATTATAACTGATATCACTACTATTATAATTACCATCATCAGTATTATCATATAAAAAACAATAACATATAATAATGATAATGCATAAAAAATAGGAAAATCGATTTCGACAACACAAAAAATCATTTAACCCAGTAGCCCCTCTAACGTAAGTCCAGCAAATAATTTTAACCCAGCAACACTTTCAAAAATGGATGCGATCTCACCTAGACTTTCGTCCGTTTTCAAGCGCGGTTTTGCACAAAGGCGCTCACTGTGATTATGACGGAGAGAGCAAGTGCGAGCAATGTTGTTGTTGATATTGATTGTGATTGCAATAATGATAGAAAGGGCGATGATTATGATGATGTTGAAGATATTAATGGTAATGATGATCATAATGATAATAGTAATAATAAAGATGATCATGATAATGATTGTAAAAATGATCATTATAATAATAATGATAGTAATAATAGAAGTAGCAGTAGTAATGATAACGATGTAACAATATGATACTGATAATAACAAATAACTATAACAATATTGATTATAATAATAATGCTAATAATTATACAAATTATGATAATAATGATTATGATGACAATAATGATAGTAATGATAATGATGACAATAATGAGAATAAAACTAATAATACTAATCACTAATACTAATGCCAATAATTATGACGATAATTATAATGGTAGCAACAATTGGTAATAATGATAATCATAATTATAGCAATGATGATAATGGTAATAACATAAATGATGATAATAATGATAATGATAATGATAATAACAATAATAATGATGAAAATAATAATAATAATGATAATAGTAGTGATAATAATGATGATGGTAATAATAATAATTACGATAATAGTAATAGTAATGATAATGATGATAATGACAAAACAATAACAGTAATAATAATAATGATAATAATAACAATGATAGTGAGAACAGAGATGATACTTGAAATAAAGAAGATAATATCAATGATAATAATAGTGATAATGAGAACAATATTTATAATAATGGGAATGATGATTATGACTATAATGATGGTGATGGTGGTGGTGGTAATGATAATGATTATATCAACGGTAATTATTATCATGATGATAATAATAGCGATATTAATAACAATGACACTCGATAATGGACAGCAACACTAACAACCATAATAGTGATATTGACAATAACAATAAGAATCAGAAGAAGAATAACCCTGCCAAGATCTCTTACGAGAGATTCGAGGTACGATCCCTTCCCCCCTCCGGCCTCCCCCCTTTCCCTCCTCCCCCACGCCCACACAACGTTCGCGACCTTGCTGTATTTGGCGATCTGCAGCCAGCCAACTTATCTTCACTGCTTATATATTTATTCGTTTTAGTTTCTTAGGACGATGGGCGCTGGAGTTTTTCTCTCAACTGGGACGCTCTTTTGAGTGAAGAGAAACAATCGTGATGTACAAAATTACTCTTGACTAGATTGATTCATGTTTTCTCCCGTTCCCGCGCTTTTTGGTAATGCTTTTCCTTTTAGAGATAAATCTGACGTCACATCGTCGAACCGCCCTGATTGGTCGCTTTCGCGGGCCTGCCATTGGCGGTGAGCCCGCAATAGTCAATGGATGGCTGTGATTGGTTGACGTCACGGGTTGCTTCGGCGCTACTGGCTATTGGGTGACGGTGACGTAGGCTCTCCGTACTAGGGACGTTTTCATCAATGGTCTGCTAGCTTAGATGGTGGTAGGACTGCAGGGAGTAAAGACGTGTTGCTGAGCAGTGCTTGGGAAGTGTTTGTTGGTGTTGGTGCTTGACACTTGATGTTCCAGTGAGTTGTAGTAAATGCAGATCGGGCGCAGCAGTTTTGTAAGCGTGCCCATGCGCCGCCATGCCTTCTATTGATGGTGAGGCTGCAGCAGGATACAGTGGTGGCAGTATGAGTGGTGGAAGCGTCGCACCGGTGGTGGAGGCAGGCGAGCTGTGTGAGGTGCTGCGGCGGGCACATGGAGTCGAGGAGATACTGATGCTAGATTGCCGTGGCGCCGACGACTACAGAGCAGGACACATCCGCGGGGCCGTGAGTGTAGGCCTCTCTTCCCTGATGCTCCGGCGCCTGGCCTCGGGCAAGCTGAGTCTGCCTCAGGTCGTGCGGCACTTGGCTGCTGACGGGGGAGATCGGCTCGCCAGGCTCCACCAGTGTGTCCCTATCGTTCTCTACGACCACGCCCACGCTAGCAACCCGCTCACGCCCACACTCATGACCATCCTCTGTAGGAAGTTCAACCAAGAGGGCTGCATCGCACACTGCTTATCAGGTAAGAAACAAGACCGTTGTGTGAGTCTGTCTTTAGGTCGAAAGGCCGAGGTACGCAATTCGCAGTGCCATGGCCTCTTGTCACTTCTATTTCCTGTTCCGCCGTGCCGTGGAAAGGAAACGACATTCAGTCCGTGGCAGTAACATTACCTAACCACATTCCTTCTAAGATTGCTATTAACGGCTGCCAGACCAATTAACAATCCCATTTCGAAGTCGATAGTTTCGAAGGCCATTAAATGACCTCCTGAAAACAAACACTCCATGCCGTTCGAGGGTAACCAGACCTCATACAGCAGGGCATGACGTCAGGGAATCCCTAGCGCCATAACGGATGCCCTTAATTTACCCCTCGGTGCCTTGAAGCCCCGGTGGTGGGCAGGGGAAAATGTCTCATTCATAATCTCGGTGTTGTTCACGCTGTGTGAATGAATGCCTCCCCTCCTCCCTCCTCCCCCCTCCCCGCTCCTACAAAGGCTCGGCTACGGCTTGTTCTAGCAAAGTAGGTCTGGATCGGTGTCCCAGTCGAACCGACGGACAGATAAGATAAACACGGGTAACTTGAGACAGGGAACTGATAAGCGCCGTTAACCTATATCGAAGAGAGATGAAATTCAAGATTAATCAATGGAATAAAGATGAGAGATCAAACTGTAGTGGCAGTTACGGCCGTGCTGTGCTGGGCTCGGGCGAGAGGGAGAAAGAGAGAGAGAGAGAGAGCGGGAGAGAGATGTAAACAACAAGACAGTTTGGTCCACTAGGTCAGAACGGCGGCTGTATGTTGGGGGGAGGGGAGTGGAGGAAGGGGGTTGTGTAGTGGGGAGAGGGGGAGGGAGAGGCAGAGGGTGACCTGCGCAGGGAAGTGGTCAAGAGAGTTGGCTGTCGTGACCCAGTGTTGGCATTGGTTAAATGGGAGAATAGCTGAGTGAGTCCCATTCAGCCCGGGTCGAGCGCGCTGGCTGGCTGGCTGGCTGGTCGCCTGTGAGTTAGCCAGCGTTGGCCCAAACAATCAATACCCTAGTACGGCCAGCACTCCACGCCTGCTGATCCAAGGTTGCTTTTTTATCGAGGGCTTGCAGAGGGGGCTCGGTGGGTCTGTTTCGCCCTGCTTTTGCTTTTGTCGCCTTGGGGGGGAGGGGGTTCTCCCCGGTTGGGGGCTGAATGCAGTCGTTGGTGGTTGTCACGGCGTGGGGTGCGTCCGAGAGGCTGGAGACGGCACCACCTCGTTTTTATTTTGCAAGGTTCCTCGGTGCGTAGTAGTGTGGTGGTGAGGGAGGGGGGGGGAGCCGGGAAAGGGGAGGCTCCACACTTCCTCAGGAGGGGAGCGTTTTCAAGAACTCCCTTCCACGCCGAGATCCTCAAACCACCAGGAAACAAACAAAAAAAAGCTAGGGCGTAATGCCACCAAGACTGCATGCTAAATCGACACGTGGAGTTTTGGAAGTCCATTTAGCAAAGTTAGAATCCTTTCCTCCTCCTCCCACCTCCTCCTTCAGCTCCTCCTATCCCTCCACCCTCTCCCCCGGCCCCAACCCCTTCCTCCCCCCCCCCACTCCATCCCCCAGCGAGCATGACAAGAAACAGGTACTCCAGGCATCCTGCAGACCTCATGGAGACGAGCCTGCAGGCAGTGTGAAGGCAAGCCTCGGCCAGCAGGTTCCGAGGGACCAGTTGGGCGGCGCTGAGGACGGGCGCGTGCCCTAGGAGGAGCTGTTACATTCTTGGTGCTTGCCTTGATTTGCTTTTGCGTTTGTGGTGCTGTCGGGGGGACGGAGGCGCTTGGAGGCGGTGGCCGGCCTGTGCTTGTGCTTGGACTACACATTCCTGGGGATTGCTTGGCGGCTGAAGGCGGCGGATTCTTGAAGACGGTGGCTGATCTGAAGTGCTGAATAAGAAGGCACATTTGTACACAGGTGTTAGGGCGAGTGTCGGTGCTTGCTGACACAGGTTGCTCTCTATCCATTTATCTCCAATCTCTCTCTCTCTCTCTCTCTCTCTCTCTCTCTCTCTCTCTCTCCCCCTCTCCCTCCCTCCCTCCCTCTCTCCCCTCTCTCCCCTCTCTCCCCTCTCTCTCTCCCTCTCCCTACTATCTCTTCCTCTCCCTTTTTCTCTCTATCTATCTCTCTAAATCCTCTCTCTCTCCCTCTTTTACTCAAACCCTCTCTCCCCTTCTTATTCTCTCCTCCCTCTTTCTCCCCCTCTCTCTCTTTCTCTCTCTCTCTCTCCCCCTCTCTCTCTCTCTCTCTCTCTCTCTCTCTCTCTCTCTCTCTCTCTCTCTCTCTCTCTCTCTCTCTCTCTCCCCCCCCCCCTCCCCTCTCTCCCCTTCTGTCCTTTTCTCCCTTTCTATTCTCTCTCCCTTTCTGTCTCTCTCCCCTTTCTGTC
>BOPN01003868.1:27500-42500 GCA_017312705.2 Penaeus japonicus | reverse complement strand
CCTCCTTTCTGTTCCTCCTGCTTTTCATGTATTTCTCCTCCTCCTCATCCTTCTTATTTCATTTGTTTTCTTCCACCTCCTTCTCCCCCTCCCCCTCCCCCACTTCTCTCCTTCTGTCTCCCCTTCTCACCCTCACCTTCCAAAGCACTTGTGATGCACCTGGACCTTCGCTCTTATAACGCACACATACACACTCGCATTCACTCTCTCTCTCTCACACACACACACACACTCGCTCATTCATTCTCTCTCGCGCACGAATGAGCTTGGCTTCTCTCTCTCCGCTTGATTGTAGTTGTTCGTTTGTTTTTCCTCTCTCTGGTACTCCGTGGAACCTTAGTACACCTCGCGCCTTCCCAAGTGTATTTGTTTGCTGGTTCTGTGTCTGTCTGTGTCTGTGTCTGTCTGTCTGTCGCGTTGGCTGGTTGGTTTGGACGAGGAAAGCTTTGTTCCCCCCCGCCCCCCATCCCCCGGTCCCTCCCTTACATGTCGCCTGCGTGACCTCTGATTGGTCGGTTCGGCACTCGTCAGATTAGAGTCAATTGCTCCGCTCTGGCCGGAAGAGATCGTCTACTGGAGCTGCTTGGGAGAGGGGGCGGGAGCGAGGGATGGAGGAGTGGGGGGGGTGTAAGGGAGGAGGGGGAGGGAGGGGAAAGGGGTTACAGGGGAGGGGGAGAGAAGGGAAAGTGGATACAGGGGAGGGGGAGGGAGGGGAAAGGGGTCACGGGGAGGGGGAGGGGGAGGGAGAGATTGAAGGAGTGGGGAGTTGTAAGGGAGGAGGGGAAAAGAGCCAGGGATGGAGGAGTGGGGGTTGTAATGGGGGAGGGGGAACGGAAGAGGGGGGGAGGATGTTCCGATTCGTACTCATTACGCGCTGCCGCCATCGA
This sequence comes from Penaeus japonicus, assembly GCA_017312705.2. Classification (NCBI taxonomy): domain Eukaryota; kingdom Metazoa; phylum Arthropoda; class Malacostraca; order Decapoda; family Penaeidae; genus Penaeus; species Penaeus japonicus. Next base: position 41,613 of record BOPN01003868.1, on the reverse strand, counting down.
GGGTCGTTTTCGTTCGTCGTTTTCTTCTTCTTCTTTCGTTTTTGCTCTGCTTCCACTTCGGTCTTCTTGGCCTCTGCTTTCTTTGCTGTGGAATCAATGCCTTGCAGGTTGTAGTTTATCATTATTGTTGTTGTTGCTGATATTATTATCACCACCATCATCATCATCAGCATCATCATCATTGTTATTATTACTATTTATTTTCCTTCATGGACTTTTATTTTATATCAGTATGGAATTGTCGATACAAGATTTTATTTGTTTTCTCTTCCCTTTTGATGGAAATCAAATGGTCATAGCCAAGCCCCCGATTCCTACCCTCTTGCACGCCCGCCCGTACCTGACGTCCAACGCCCACATCCTTATAGATAGATCCCCCTCCCCCGCGCCCCCTGCCCCCACGCCCACCTCAGCACCGCCCTTGCGCCGCACCCACCCACTCTCCGCTTCCCCCGCCCTCGCCGCACCCTCTCTCCTCTCGATTTGTTTGTCTTTGCGAACAATCAAAGCGCGATCGTGAACGTACTCACGCATGCACATGCACGTACCCATGCAGGCACATGCACGCATATACATGCTTGTATAAATACGTACACGGAAGTACACACACTTGCATACGCACGCACACACATACACAACTACACACACTTGAGCCCATTCATCCACGTTCATTCACACTATGAGGTGTCTCTTGTGAGTCATGCATTTGCCTCCTCCCTCCCTCCCTCCCTCCCTCCCTCCCTCCCTCCCTCCCTCCCTCCTTTCTCTCCCCTCCCTACCCCACAGTCACACCTGTGTTAGTAGACAACCGCGCCTTTATGTCCGCCGTCGACCAGAAGGCAAGAGCAGCTTTTTTTCCTTCTTGTTCGAGGAGCAAGATCTTGTGGTAAGAATCGTGGCGTCTCCGTAGCGTCGGCGGCACATGCCCTCGTGCACGTGTGGCTGAAGGAGGGTTGGCCACACCTGGGGGCTGGGTGTAGAGTCGGTAGAGGATAATTATGTATGTGTGCATGTGTATTTACGTGTGATTTACCTCACTGAAGTATGTCAACCGGACGATAGATATATATATACATACTTTTTTTATGTGAGTGAATGAATATATACCGATATTCACCCATACAACAGATATTATTGATGACTAATGAATAGTCATGCAGCATTCAGACGAGTCTCGCGTCACCTACATAGGGGGGTAGGCCCCCTCCTTTGGGCGTCAGGTTTAACACAGGTAGGCGGGATTGGAAGCTTTGTTATAATCTGGCTTCACGGCCATTTGCATCAACGTGCACCTGAGGCTACTCTCCGGTAGTCCGGTAAGGTTAACACGTTTATACACTGGATGCGTCCTGTGTAGTCACACACGCACATACGCATATACATGCATACATATAAACAAACATCCCCCTCCCTCCCTGTCCCCTTCTCCAGGTGCTCCACCCGGGTACCACGCCCGTCTAGCTGGTTTCTTCCCGGGGCTAAGGAAGACGTCACCAAGTGCGCCTTACTAGAAGTGACGGACAGGAAGTACGCAGAAGGCGAGAAAGAAACCTTAGAAGGAAAGAGATGCTCGTAGAAAACGCGAGACTCGGAAGAGGTTCCGGGTCGGTCGCGCGAGTTGTCGTGTGGAACTGGTGTGCCCCATCGCGTACTTGTCGTGGTCTCTCTCTCTCTCTCTCTCTCTCTCTCTCTCTCTCTCTCTCTCTCTCTCTCTCTCTCTCTCTCTCTCTCTCTCTCTCTCTCTCTCTCTCTTTATTTTTTCTTTCTCTCCCCCTTCCCTACCCCCAACCTCACCCATCTCTCCCTCTCCGGTTATATGAATGGAAGGAAAATACCAGCGGGGAGACATTGGCGCGCGAACTTGAACCTTGCGTCCGGATGACGTAAGGACTAGCTAGATGAAGTCCCGTAACACCTGATCACCTGTAGCTCAGCTGTCCGGGCCCAGTTGTGAAGGGTGGAAGGAGGGAGGGGGGGGGGGGTAAGCGTGTAGTTGGTGGCTGCTTATGATAGATGGTCGTTGTACACGGTCGAGAATTTGTTATAAATGTCATTGAAGATTGATTTCAGTGTTGCCATACGCAGCAGTTTTTTTTCTATCTTTGGGTTTTTTGAAATCAGCTTTTGGCACGTAGCTGTCACAGAGGCATGTACGTGCATCAAGATGGCGTTGGGTTGATCAAGGGGCGCAATTAAATTGTTCGCGCAACGTACACTTGCTATAAGGAGAGGAGTGCGAACGGGTTGAGGTGCACACTCCTCGAAGGCTATTTGAAGATGGCGAAGGAGTAGATTGATTATCTCAGGTCATGTGCCGCGGTAAAACGTGATTCGTTAGTGAATTGGTGAGATTCATTCATTCCCGAATATGATCGAGTGATTAATATTCAGCAACTGCGGCGATATCTTCGTTCCAGAAATGGGTTATATAAACCAGACCCCCCACTCCCCCACCTCACCTCACCTCACCTTACCTTCATCCCCGCCCTGAGTTTATAGTGAGGGGAACTCCCTCCCCCCCCCTCCCCCCACCCCTTCCCTACGTGTTTAGCAGCAGTTTGCGATAGTCCCCCCGCGCCACAAGGCTATCAGTTAACAAGGCTACGACAAGTTCTCGTCTTCAGAAGATCCACAACCCGCACCCTTCACTCTTCCCCTTCCTTCTCCCCCTCCTTCCCTCCTTTCCTCCTCCTTCCCCCCCTTCCCCCCTTCCCTACCCCGTCCCTCTTTCCCCTTTCTTCACCTCTTCTCTCCTCCCTCCCTCTTTCGCTCCAGTACCCCTCGCTGCTGGTGTGGAGGAGAGGGAAAAGGAAGAAAAGGGGTAGAGGTAAAGGGAATAAAGAAAAGGGAAAGGGTTAAGGGAAGTAGAGGGGAGAAGGGACAGTGGAGGAGAATTGAGAGAGGGAAAGGGAAGAGGATGGGGAGGGGGAGGGGGGCGATCGCCTAAGCTCTGTAACCTAAGCTAGCTTGGGTATCGAGCGTGACCCCATAGACTTGTTTCCGTTCTGGCTCGACTTGTTTTCTTGTTTGTCGTCTTGCTTTCGGTATTTTGTCTTTCTTTTCATTTACTTCCTTTTATTTGTCGTATTTGACTTGTTTTTGGTCGTGAGTGATTTTATTTTGTTTGTTGTTGTTCATTGCTTTGTCTGTTTTTCCCCTCGGTTCCTTTATATTCTTTTGACCCCGCCCCTCCTTCCCCCTTCCCCTTCTTCTATGCGACTCCCACTCCCTACTCTGGGTAATGATGACGTCAGCAGTGTAACGGGTACATGGTGGTTGAACCAGGTATCCGGTGCACGATAAGCCCTAGTAAATCCGAATTGCTCTATCTATTTATCTATCTACCTATTTTTTCCCCTCTGTCTTTTCCTCTTTCCCTCTCTTTCGCTCGTCCTCTCTCTCATACTCTCGACTTCTCTCTCTCTTTCGTCTTCTCTCTTTCATTATATCCCCCCCCCCTTGTGCCGCTTGTTGCGAATAACGTATTTCAGAAAAAATCGCGATGCTCTCTGGCTCAAGAATCCTCTGCGGCCAAGACGGTGCCTCGTCGCCGATGGCTTGTCGGCACCCGTGGCACTGGTTAGCCCACCATCGCTCGTGGTCGTCGTCGCCGTCGTTGTCGCTCCCTTGTGGTCCCGGGCGGTCTTCCCGCCCCCACCTCTTTACCGCCGGCCCACCATTCACTACCACACGGCCACCACCACCACACACCTTCACCACCACCACCACCGCCACACCAGCAGCAGCATGACCGTGGCCAGCTCAAGAGAAGGCTGGTGGGACGTGAAGGAATGTGAGTAATTATGTCTGGCTGCAGGCTGGCGCGGCCGCTCCGCACACGCGCGCGCGCACACGCACAGCCCCCACTATTCACACGTACAAGTCGTTCGTGTGCAAATGCTACGACATGTATTCACATATGTGTGTTTGTGTCTCTGGGGTTTTAGTATCCGTTCTGGGCAAAGTCAACATTTTTCGGATTTTCAGTTTCTTTATGTTCTTTTTTCATCTCTCGCTCCAAGTTTTTACCATGAAGTCATTCACTCGCATGCGCGGGGCGCTTGAAGGCACAAGGTGCGAGGGGAGGAGGGAGACGTCTTCAAGATGTTTGTTATCTCATACATAAACTATCCTCTACGAGTTCTCTCCTCGCGGCCTCCTCATTCAACGCCCCTACCGGCCCTCACACTCACTCCCTCATTCCGCCGCACAAACCCCTCACACTCGCGTTGAGCGCCCGCACCTCACAAGGCGCCGTTCCTCCTTGCTCGTTTCCTTATGCCATGGCGGCGGTTTCCTTTTCCTTTCCCTCTGCGGCGCTGCCCTCCGAGGCCTCCGCCCCTTGCATTCCCTCACAACGCGGGCCGCCCGCACGACCCTCCTTCGGCAAGTCCATGTACTGTGGGCGGTTGGTGGGCGGCTGGGGGGGAGGGGGAGTGGGTGGACGAGAGGGGTCCTGGAGTCGGCGGGTGTGCTGGAATGTGAGCCTCAGCTTGGCCACTCTTTGTCTTTATTTGGACAATTTTCCTCGCAGATTCGTGATGCAAGTCTCGGCGTGGCGCGCCTGCTCGCGCGCGATCGTGTGCTCGAATCTGAGAGACCGGACTGTCCGGTGGGTATAACCATGCATTTGCTATGTTACCATGCATTTAGCTTCTCTCCCTCCCCTTCCCCCTCCCCCTCTCCTATTTTTTTCGAATTTCTTTTTACACGCGTGTCTGCCTAAGACGTCCTTTTACATCAGTCGTACGAGAGAGCGTCACTTTGATTGGCAAAAGTCGTCAGTGCCAAACTGAGGTCTCCGCTTGTGTGTACATGCGTGCGTGTATGAACGCGCGTATGTGTGCGCGCGTGTGTGTGTGTGTGTGTGCGTGCGTGCGTGCGTGCATGCTTGAGTATGCAGGTGTGGACTGTGGGGAGTAATATGTTACTGTACGTTCGCGTGCTCGCGTGTGCGCATGCGAGGCCCCGTACATGTCTTCGTGTTGAGACGGCTGGCGACTATCATTTAGCGGTCGAGAGTTAATACGGTAATGAGTGTGGAGTAGTGTGTAGTACGGATGTCATGCCGTCGCTGGGAATTTCCTTCCGCCGCATTCCCCAAAGACGTCTTTCTTAGGAATTAGTGCAAAGAGCAAAGAGCGCTTTTATCATGGTGTGGCCCTTCTCACCACCCCTCTTCCCCTCCCCCATCTCTCTGTGAAAAAGGTACCTCTATCGTCCAACTGTTCCTTTTCAAACGGGAAGGGGGTAGCAGACCCTCCATGTACGCGTGTGTGTGTGAGCGCGCTCAAATATGTGAACGTGTGCATATGTATCCGTTTCTCCGTCGCCGAGAGGGAAGGCTGCCCATTGCTCCCGACCGACCGAGCTGTTTCCTCGCAACAAGTGAGGTGTCATTAGACAAGCCGTGAGTCCGAAGTGCTTATTTGCCACATGAGAGTTCTGTTGTTGTTTTTTTGTTGCTTTTTTTTTTTCCTTTTTGATGATCTGCTAATTACGGCGTTGTATAATGATTGCCGCCGTGGCATTCTCGACTCCGCTAGCTTAATTAAAGCCGCTATTAACTGGAGGTTGATGGCCAGGGCAGATTCCAGCGTCGTTTCTTGTGCCGGTCGCGGGAGTGTGTGTGTGTGTGTGTGTGTGTGTGTGTGTGTGTGTGTGTGTGTGTGTGTGTGTGTGTGTGTGTGTGTGTGTGTGTGTGTGTGTGTGTGTGTGTGTGTGTGCGTGTGTGTGTGTGTGTGTGTGCGTGCGTGCGTGTGTGTGTGTGTTCGTGCGTGCGTGCGAGCGTGCGAGAGACGAGCTGTCGGAGATCAACACGGGGAAGGAGGGGATAAGAAGACGCCAGATGGCCTGTTGTGTCAATGTTTTTAGAAATTTTCTTTGTTGTTGATGGTTGGCTGGCTGCGTGCGTGTGCGTGTGACGTCATTTACGGACTTGGAAGGCGTCTGTGCCCTCCCCGCGCTGTCTCCACGGCGCTCCGGCGGGCCACGCGAAGGAGCCGAGCGCCGGGCTCATGGGAGGCTCCGTCACGGTTTTTGGGCCACGTGCTCCTCGGTCGATACCCACGTGTTCTGATGTTGTCTCTCTCTTTCTCTCTCTCTCTCTCTCTCTCTCTCTCTCTCTCTCTCTCTCTCTCTCTCTCTCTCTCTCTCTCTCTCTCTCTCTTTCTTTCTCTCTCTTTCTCTCTCTTTTTCTCTTTCTCTCTCTCTCTTTCTCTCTCTTTCTCCCTCCCCCTCCATCTCTCTCCTTCCCTCTCTCCCTCTTTCTCCCTCTCTCCCTCCCTGACTCTCTCCCCTCCTCTCCTCCCTCTTGGCAGGAGGGAGATAGGGAGGGACGGGGGATAGAAGGGGAGTTTCGGGTGTAAACAAGGTATGGCCTGGAGGCTTCGGTCACCGTCACTTTAGACCCACTTTGCCTAGCCGCTTTGCCCCGCGATGAAAGGCCTTCGTATTGGCGAAAGGTCCCTCGCTCCCCCTACACACCGGAGGTGGAGAAAGGGGGCGGAGAGGAGGGGACGAGGAGAGAAGGGGGAGGGATTGGATGATAAGGACAACGTTAAAGGAACTGGAGGGATGAGCTTCGGCCTGTCGTCGCCTCTCGGGGAAGTTTTGTACCAGGCGGAGGAGGAGGAGCAGGCCTTCGCCGCCGCCGCCGCCTACGCGATGGAGGAAGGTTTTGCTCAGGCCTTCCTCCCCACCGCAGCCCACGGGGGTTAGTTAGGCAGCCGGAGGGGGAGGGGGAGTAGGTGGGGAACTGGGGGAAGAGGCGGAGGGGGGAGGCTGGGAAAAGCCGGAGGGAGAAGAAAAGGAGGAAGAGGCAGGGGAAGAAGAGGTGGAGAATTAGGCAAGGTAAAAAGAGGAGGAGGAGCAGCATGGGAAGAGGAGGAGCTATAAGAGGAGGGGGAGGTAGGGGAAGAGGAGGAGGAGGAGGAGTACACTCAACTGACCGTCGCCGCGGTGCTTGAGTACACCAGTACCGAGTGGAGATTTCCCGGACTGGTCAAGCGTCGGCCGCAAGCTTCCGGTTGTAGGGGCGACGTCGGTCAGCCTCGTCTCGTATGGACCTCCGACTGTGACATCTTCCGCCCATTTTGTTTGCTGTGTGACGTAGCCCGGGGGCGAGTGGGCGCGTGCATGTGACGTGGCCATAGGCGGGGGTGCTTCATGGTCCAAAAGTTATATGAATGTTTGTGTTTTCATGATCGTAATACCCAGTTCCGATTGAAACGATGAGCTATGTTTCTCGTGGATCGCTGATAAGGGCTCTGTCGATGGGAGGGGAGTCCTTACATGGCAGATGCAGTATCTACGGGAAAGAAAGATTTGGAGTATTACTACTAATTCTCCTGCGCACTGATAGGCCTTTCACCGTGGTCTCCAAACTTACATTCCAGCGAATTCCAACCTAAACATGACGTATCTAAAACATCTATAACCTAACATACTTAAAACAGCCTAAACAACATATACCAACCCAGAAAAAAAAACATTTAGAACCACTTTTAATCCTCTCACGATATTTAACCCTGTAACGTTCCCGACAGGTGGCTTCGAAGAGTTCCGGTCGCGGTTTCCCGAGTGGTGCGAGAGCGCGCTGCCCAACGAGCCGCCGATCGTGGGCTTTAAGAGCCTGAGGATCACGTGCCTGGAGGCCGAGGAGGACGTGGAAGGAGCGTGCGACTCCAGCCTCGGGAGGGACACCCCTCTCGACGACCTGGGCTTCCCTGTGGAGATCTTGCCACACCTTTTCCTCGGCAACGCCAAGAACTCCGGGGACAGAGATGCGCTTAATAGACACAAGATTAGGGTGAGTGTCTGGTCTTTGTGCTTTTGTTTTTGTTTTTTTGTTTGTGTGTGGTAGAGGCGTTTGGTTTCGAAGAAGTGTTGCTTTGGTGGGGAAGGGTCGTGGGCAGTGGTTAGTGATGGCGGATTCGAGGAGTTTCAGGAGGGAAAGGCGGGCAGGTTGGTAGTTGGGTAGTTTTGGAGGGAGCGAGTTAAAGGTCTAGACTCAGGCAAAAGGTAGTAAAGATTAAGAGTCTGAAAAAACAAATCAGAAATCCGTCAGACAAAACGACAAAACCGCTAATCCGGAAGTGGTGAAAGGAGCGGGGTGATGGCGAGTCGGGAGAGGGGGAGGAAGGGAGGGAGAGGAAGGGGAAGGGGGGATTACCCATAGGTGAGCGTGAAGAGCGGTACTGGTGTCAGGTGTGGTGTGCGAGCGCGCATGTACGCTGGCGACGACGAAAAAAGAAAGAAAAAAAAAACGATCCGAGTCTTCCGGTCTGGGTGTGATTCCGCCGCGTCGGCGATTTAGATTTGTTCCCCACCTCCTCCATCACCCCTACCCCTTCCCCTACCCCCTCCTTGCGGAACGCGACCCTCACCTGTCACACCTGCCGCGCACGCATTCATTAGCATAAATGCACATGCTGAATGAGGACTTTTTGGCTTTCTTTTTTTTAAGAGGGGGGGGGGGTAAAGTGGCAGGGCCTTCGGAGAGGATAAGCTGTGCGATAAAGCGATATAAGACGCGATAAGAACTGGTAGACTGGCGCCTTTGGTACGACTTTTTCCTCTCCCTGTTCACCTCTCCTCCTCATCCTCCTGCTCCTCCTCCTCCCCCCCTCCCCTTCTTACCCTCTTCCCCCTCTTCCCCCCCTCCCCTTCTTACCCCCTTCCCCCTCTTCCCCTTTCTATGCCTACTACTCCCTCCTCTTCCTCCTCCTCTATCCTTCTTCCTCCACTCTCTCCTTCCATTTCCTCTTCCTCTCCTTCCTCTTTCCCCCTCCATCTCTTCCTCCTATCTCCCCTTTTACCCTCACTACCCTCTTAATTCGTGTAGGTGACTCGCCCCCCCCCCTCATCTCCTGAGCCCTCCTCATCTCTGAGCCCCCCCCCCCCTCCCCCTCGACTGGTCACCAGTATGAATTACCAAAAGACTGAATGAATATATTTATTGAATTGAGATTATTTTTTATATAAACCTTGAACTCCGTTTGATGTTGATATCGTTGGAGTTACAAAACGTAGATAGAATATTTATTTGATATTTAACGGTAATGCGCTCGTAAATCTTGGTCATCAAGATTGCCACGCCGTTGCAAGCGCCCTTTTGTGCATTGCAAGACCAGGCAACAAGCGATCAGTTGAGAAGGCGAAGGTAGTTAAATAGACGGGGACGAAGTGGCAACTCAAGTCCCTCCATTGGCGTGTATAAACAACAAATTGGTTCAGAGGTGATAAGTAGGAGCCCACCATGTGGCAACACTATAGTCTCCATCCCCCCCCCCCACAATCCACATCCACTCCTCTCCCCTCGCACCCCCTACCCCCACTACTTTATACCCATCCACCTTGGAGGTAGATGGGGAGGGGGTAGGGATGGAAGGAGTAGGTGGGGTACGGGTGTTAAAGATGACTAGGGGAAACGATTCATGTGTGTATGTATGTATGTGTCTATGTATGTATGTATGTATGTATGTATGTATGTATGTATGTATGTATGTATGTATGTTTGTTTACCTCGTCGATCGGCGGTGGCTCGTGCTTTGCATTATTGTGTGCCAACCCTTTGCATACGTGGCACATGACACGTGACACAGTCAAAAGGTACAAGGTCATTGCCCCCCCCCCCCATCTCGTCGTGGTTATGGCGTAAGTAAAGAGGTCCTGAGGTAGGAACAAGTGATGTTCTTTTGTTTTTGTATTCGTGTTGTTTTTTATCCGAGGAATTTCTCTCTCTCTCTCTCTCTCTATCTCTCTCTCTCTATCTCTCTCCATCCACCTCTTGGTATGGTGTAGATAAGTGTATCTTTGCATGTTGCATTTTTATTTCCTACTCTAATCCTCATAAGATTACATTATATATATTTTTTCTTTGCCAAATATTCCCTCCCAGTCTGATTCCATCCGTGCAGTCTTTCCTTTTCCCTTTTGCCAGTCTTTGGGGTAAGGGTTAAGGGGGGTATGGGTCCGTTCCTACGTGAGAGCTCATTCATTCATATTTTCCTTCCCCCATTCATGGCGAAGACCCTTCTACCCCTTCCTCCTCCTCCTCCCCCCCCCCCCTCCCTCCTCCCACTACTAGCCTACCCTCATCCCTCACCCCCGTGGCTAACAAACACCCTTTCTCGGGTAGGTCACTCCCCCCTCCCCCTCACTCTCTCCACCCCCCTACTTTTCTCTCTACCTGCTGTTTCACTTTCCTGTGTTGTTAATGCCCGTTTGACATCTGTTATTTCCTCTACCTCATCTCCATCTCACCTCTTTGTCTAGGTCTAGATTGAAATTGATCTTCCAATCGTGTGTTCTTGCTCCTCTCTCTCTCTTTCGCTCTTTCGCTCTCTCTCTCTCTCTCTCTCTCTCTCTCTCTCTCTCTCTCTCTCTATATATATATATATATATATATATATATGTGTGTGTGTGTGTGTGTGTGTGTGTGTGTGTGTGTGTGTGTGTGTGTGTGTGTGTGTGTGTGTGTGTGTATATAGATAAATAGATAGATCTGTGTATCATCCTCTACGTCTATCTCCGTTCTTATCGCGATCCCTTTCGTTTCTCGTTTCCGGTTCTCCTTCCCCCTTGGATATCGATACCCCCTTCGACCCCCACGGAGCGCATAGAGATTGCCATAATCTTGAATTGTACCCTCCATCTCTCTCACCCTTCCACCCTCTCATTCTCTCATTCTCTCACCCACCCACCCACCCACCCACCTACCCACCACCACGCTTTATCCTGTGAATCTACAATCACCTTCTCCTATCTTTTGGTGTTGATTTCCGTATGAAATGTAACTGTTCTTTATTCATTATCATTATTTAGTTCTGGATACAAGGGACTTTGTCGTGAATGGCGGAGTATGTGGAAGGCGATCGAGGCCTTTGTTAGGGCTGGGTGCGTGAGTGCGTTTGAGGTGTTCAGTGTTTGAAGGGGATAGCTTGATGGGGTTCTCATTCATGTGCCTCCGTTCAGCTTTTTTCCCTCCCCTTCCCCCCTCCCCCTCCCCCCGCCCCATCTCTCTCTCTCTCTCTCTCTTACCCAGAAACACCATTCATCTCATTGGTAGTTTTCTGTTTTTGTTTTGTTTTTTTAGATATATATTTAGTATCTCATTGAATATTTTTTCCCTCTTTTATTCTCTCTCCCTCTCACTCCGTCGCCCCCTTCCCTCCTCCCCTCCTTCTCTCCCACCCACCCTTTCTCCCTTCCCTTGGTTTTCTGTGAATTTTACGACCTACCTTTGACCCTTGATATCTCCCCTTCCTACCACTCCTCCTCCTCCCCCCCCTCCTTCTCCCCCTCCCCCACTTACCTGAACCTTTCCATTCATTCGTGTTATCAGAGGGAGGAGAAGGGGGAGGGGGAGGGGGAGATGTTTTTTAAGGCTTTTATAAGTTGATCCTTGCTTTCGTTAGCCGTCTCATTCTCTCTCTCAGGGGAATGAGAGAGAGAGAGAGAGAGAGAGAGAGAGAGAGAGAGAGAGAGAGAGAGAGAGAGAGAGAGAGATGGTGGAGGAAGGTGAATGAATGAATGGACTAATAGGCATGTATTGGCATGGTAGTTTGTGTATGCCTGTTATAGGTCTTATACCCCCCCCCCCCTTCCTCCCGCCCCTCTCCTTTTGTGGTGAAAGGGGGAGCTAAGCTATTCGGCAGGGGGGAGGTGAGGGGGGGAGAGGATGCACAGGTTGGACGGGAGAGGTAGACATTCCCAGCATTCCACAGTCAGCCCCTCCCCTCCCCCCTCCACATTTCTCTCTCTCTCTCTCTCTCTCTCTCTCTCTCTCTCTCTCTCTCTCTCTCTCTCTCTCTCTCTCTCTCTCTCTCTCTCTCTCTCTCTCTCTCTCTCTCTCTCTTTCTCTTTCTCTTTCTCTTTCCTCATCCCCCTTACAGTTATCCATCTCACCCCTCCACTCCCCCTCCTCCTTTTTTAAGATCTCTTGCTTTCTAAATACGATCGGGGTACATTCCCATGGCGGCGTGATGTCCCTCTTATTCATTTTTATTTCCTTTTTTTTTGTCTTTCTATGTATTTTTTTCTCTTCTTTATTTTCTCTTTTTTGGCGATTCGTTGTTTGTAACAGAAGTCGCAGACAGAACTTGATATTCCGGTGGCGTTGGATGTAACTCGACTGGTATTTGCAACTCATTGATTATTACCGTTTTTATTTATTGATTTCGTTTTGCTGTTGTTGTTGTTGTTGTCAGTGTTGGTGGATGATGTGTATTTTTTTTTTGTGATAGTTGTAGAGAACGAGGAGGAGGAGGAGGAGGAGGAGGAGATGATAAGTAGGTAGGTACGTCCGTAGGTAGGTTGGTAGGCTGATGATATCTGCCCCCCTCCCTCTCCTCCTCCTCCTCCTCCTCCTCCTCCTCCTCCTCCTCCTCCTCCTCCTCCTCCTCCTCCTCCTCCCTGGTGGTTGTACCCACACTTAGGTAGAGATTCCTGGGCACGGTCGGGCAGGGAGTATGTATGCAGGTACGGTCCGCCCCCTCTACCACCCCCTCCTCCTCCTCCTCCTCCTCCTCCTCCTCCTCCTCCTCGGACGTGGGCATACCACAGGAGTGCCCCAGACCCCGGCACGACCCGGATACAAGGCTTGAGGACGTGCCTTGTGAACCCGCGACTCGAGAGGGACGAGGCGAACCCGACCGACCCGCCGAGAGGGAGAAGCGGGAGGAGGGTACGCGAAGACTGGCGCGGTGTCTAGAAAGCTCACGGTCGGGGCGCGCGAAGGTCTTGGGAGACAGACACAGACAGACAGGGAAACAGGCAGACACACACGAGTAAATGAGTGTGTGTATCCTTCTGTGTCTTTCTGAGTGTATGTTCCCATGTATCCCTCAGTACGTATACGATTGTGTGCGTCCGTGTGTACCAGGGGAGGGGGGTGGGTTGTTATGTGTGTTCACTCTTAAAGCGTTACCTGAGCCTGCGACCACAGTTGTGTCTGGCCTGGAGTGCTGGTATAGTGGAGGTTGTGTCACATTACCTTCGTCTAGCTGAATTTAGCTCCCGCTCGTGGCATCTCGGCATCGAAATCTGGAAGAAGCACACACACACACACACAGAGAGAGAGAGAGAGAGAGAGAGAGAGAGAGAGAGAGAGAGAGAGAGAGAGAGAGAGGTCCAACCTCCACAAGGCTAGAGAGAGGGGGGTAGGAGGTGGAGACAGGGGTAGGAGGACCTGAATCTTACGGACATTGGAGTGCTACCTTGAAAGGGCGTGGTCGTTAGACAGGTAGGAAAGGAAGGCGAGTGCCTGTAATGGACAAGCTTTAAGGCTAAAGGAACAATGGAAAGAGAGAGAGAGAGAGAAAGAGAAAGAAAAATAAAGAAAGTGAAAGAAATCAAACCGAAGGGGAGCAGCTTGTATGTGCGTGTATGCTTGTGCGCGTGTCTCTGTCCGTCCGTTAGTGCGTGTGTGTGTGTGCGTTCGTGTGTGCGTTCGATTATTTACATACCCACGCTCGCTCACCCCGCCGCCGTTCTCCTCCGCGGGTCTTGAATTACGATTCATGGATCCCGTTCATTTCATTCATTCGGACTCGTTGGGTATTCCGGGCGGGGCGGCGCGGCAGCTACGTTTTGGCAGCCGGATATGCCGCGGTCGCGCCAGTCGCTGTCGTCGTTGTTATTGTGTTTGTCTCTTTGTCTTTGCGCTTATTGGCGAAGGCGTTAGGTGTGCCTATTTAAAAAATAAATAAATAAATAAAATAAGATATAGCTGACGTCATGCGGATTAATCTTAGAATGAGCATCAGTTGATTACCTTTTATTGCTCTCTGTCGCTCGTCTTGGTATTCGCTCGTCTTGGTATTCGCTCGTCTTGGTATTCGGTGTTCCGTGTCTTGAGGATTGGCGTGGCGTAATCTCGAAGGCATCCATACCTAAGAGTTGATCATTGCACGAGGCGAATTGACGGCTTGCAAGCTTGCCTTACGATCTTTCTTGCCTCGTTTAAACCCCTTTTTATTTATTCATTCACGTCTACCCCTTCTAGTTCATCTATCCCTCCCTCCCTCTCTCTCTCTATCCTTCCATCCAGCCAGAAACCCAGCCCCTCCCCCCTCCCCCTCCTCCCCCTCCTCCCCATTCATTCACCCGT
>BOPN01003868.1:5000-22500 GCA_017312705.2 Penaeus japonicus | reverse complement strand
TCTTGGACGATGATGCTGATAAAGAGGAAAGGGATTAGTGATGCCACGAGGCTATCGCTTGGAAATCCGGGAGGAGGAGGAAGAAAAAGAAGAAGAAGAAAAAGAGGAGGAGAGGGAGGAAGGGAGGTGTTTTTGTTTCTATTCTCTTTATCTATCTATCTATAGATATTATATATATATATATATATATATATATATATATATATATATATTATATGATTTTTTACCCTCCTACCCCCTCCCCCTAATCTTGACCGTTGCCGCCCAGCACATGACGTACCCCCCTCCCTCTCCCCCATCGTCCTCCCACTCCTTTCCCCCTCCCTTATTTATCCCACCGTCCCCCTCCCCCAGCCCTCCCACACGGTTGTCCAGCGCTCTCTTGAAGGATGTCGTTTGTCGCAACAAGGCGATGTTTCCGGTGCGGGCGAGAGGGAGGGGGGAGGGAGGGAAGGAAGGGAGGACTCAATGCTCCCCCCCCCCCCATTTTGATGCCTATCTCTCTCTCTCTCTCTCTCTCTCTCTCTCTCTCTCTCTCTCTCTCTCTCTCTCTCTCTCTCTCTCTCTCTCTCTCTCTCTCTCTCTCTCCTTTATTTCTTATCTTGTGTTCTTCTTTATTTCTCTTGCATTATCATCCACAGGGGAAGGGAGAGAGAGAGAGAGAGAGAGCGAGAAGGAGAGAGAGAGAGAGAGAGAGAGAGAGAGAGAGAGAGAGAGAGAGAGAGATTTGATTGAGAGAGAGAGAGAGAGAGGGGGGGGGGTAATAGCTGCACACAGAAAGACATACAGACACACAGACAGACACAGGAAGTGAGGGATGAAAAAGGCACCCCGTTCTGAGTGGGGGGAGGGGGAGGGGGAAGGGGGTAGGATCGGAAGGGTATGTGGTTGGTGGCTTTGTAGTGTTGCCAGCCTGTTGCTTCTCTGTTGCACAGGATCCCCTCCCTTCCCTATTCCTCCCCGCCCCTCCCCTCCCCTCTTCTTTCCCCTCCTCTTCTCTCCTCTCCGCCCCTCCTCCCCCCTCCCCTCTCCCCGCCCCTCATATCCTCTCTTCTTCCTTATTCTCTTGACTCTTCCTGTCTGTTTCACTTTACTAAAGATCCCTTTTTTTCATTTTTCCTTCTCTCTTTACGCTTCTCCCCTCTTTTTCTCCCTCCTCCCCTCTCTTTCCCTCTTCTCCCCTTTCTTTCTATCCTCTCTTCACTCCTTCCCTCCTCCTCCCTCTCCTTCTCTCCCTTTCCCTCTCCCTCTCTTCTACTCCTCCCCTTCCTTCCCTCTCCTACTCCTCCTCCTCCTCCTCCTCCTCCTCCTCCTCCTCCTCCTCCTTCCCTCTCTTCCTCCTCATCCTCTTCATTTCCTCTCCTCCTCCACCTCCTCCTCTTCATTTCCTCTCCTCCTCCTCCTTCCCTCTCCCTTCTCTCTCGCTTTCTCATCCGCGAAGACATTATATGGATATGCGGTTGGGCGGCCAAGGAAAGAGGGAGAAGTGAATGAGGGACTCAAAGAAAAAAAGAAAGAAAAAAACAGGAAGGGAAAGAGGAAGAGGCGGTAACTGCCGTAACGATAACCGAGAGAGAGAGAGGAGAGGGGGAGGGGGAGTGGGAGTGGGAGTGGGGAGGGTTAAATCTTTTCTTTGGTTAATTTTATCATTATTGATTTGTTCATGATTTTGCGTGTGTAGAAGGACGTAGATATTTTTTCTAGTTATATTTATTTGAATAAATGTTGGAATAGTTCTTTGTGTGGGTGTGTGTCTGTGTATGTGTATTTGTATGTGTCTGTGTCTGTCGTCTGTCAGTCAGTTAGCTACTACCTTTGGCTTGACTGCATGACGTGAAGATTGGCGGGGGTGAGGGTGGAGGGAGCTAAGAGGGGGCGGGCTGTGTCTGTCTGTCTGTCCATCCGTGTAACTGGTGCAGTCATGTATGTAAATAGTCCCCATGTACACCTGACATTGACTGTTGTTGCCTCGCGTTGAATCGTCTGTGGACAGAGAGAGAGAGAGAATGGGTGCCTCCACGCGTGTCTGTGGCTGTCTGTGTCTGTCTGTCTGTTTCGTCTATCGTCGCTGCAAAATGTGTCCACCTGTTGCTTTTGAATGACATTGCGAAAAGTGTCTAGTGGAGGAGAAGAAGAAGAAGAAGAAGAGGTAGAGACAGAAACAGAAAGCAAGTAGTCAGTCGACGGGAGAACCTGCCCTGAATATTTACATTCATTGCGTTTTTTGTTTTCCTTACGGGAGGTAGACAGAGGGAGGGTAGATAGTGATCACCCCTTCCCCTCTTTACCCCCCCCCCCCTCTACCCCTATGCCTAGTCTCCCAAAGAGGATCGGCAAAGTCTACCTTCACTGCGCGAGTAACGAGTGGGGGGATTCGATCGTGTGTGTTTAATCATTCTCCCAAGCTCGCTCGCGCCTTCGCATGACGGTGCATATTTTATTGATTTCACAATGGTTCGTTCACATCCTCTCCCTCTTTCTTCTCTTTCTCTTTTTTATTATTATTTTATTTCTTGTTCTATCTTTTTTTCTTCTTCTTCTTCTTATGGATTATTCTTTTTTTCTCTCTTTCTCTTCGACGCCCCTTGTGGATTTTATTTTTTGATTTTTCGTTTTGAATTTTGAGTGTTCGATGTTATAGTTTATTGTCGGAAAGGCGCTTCATATTTTATTATATTTTATATATTTTTTTCCGTAATTGCTTTTAGCCGCACCACTGGCTTCGTCTCCCCCACCTCCCCCTCCCTCTTTGCTGCCTCGACCGAACATTTACGGAAAATCAACGAAAGAAGTGGAAGGGGAATGGGTTAGGGGGAAGGGGGGGGCGGGGCGGGACGGATAGACATTAGCACGTACTCGCGCTACCCCGGAATGTGAATGAATCTTGAATGACGAAACTGGCCATTCAGTTTTCATTCATTCGTGTCAACATCGTATATATGTATATGTGTGTGTGTGTGTGTGTGTGTGTGTGTGTGTGTGTGTGTGTGTGTGTGTGTGTGTGTGTGTGTGTGTGTGTGTGTGTGTGTGTGTGTGTGTGTCTCTCTCTCTCTCTCTCTCTCTCTCTCTCTCTCTCTCTCTCTCTCTCTCTCTCTATATATATATATATATATATATATATATATATATATATATATATATATATATGCGTGTGTGTGCGTGTGTGTATGTATGTATGTATGTATGTATCTATGTATGTATGTATGTCCCCCTTTCCCCCTCACCTACCTCCTACGACCCACCTATTCCATCGCCCTCCTATCCCTTACTCCCCATCCACACCCCACTCACCCACCCACCACTCAACCGTGGCCGGAAGTGGACCTATGCTTAGGATGTGTGACCGGAAAGGTTTTTTGACAACTTCCGGCGGGCGCCTTGAAAGGAAGAGGGTGGGGGTGAGGGATGAGGGATGAGGGAGCGAGCAGTGTGTGTGGGTGGGTGGGTGGGTGCCATCTGGAGTATTTTTGAGAAGGGGGTTGAATATCAGGGGGAGGGGTTAAAAGAGGGAGGGAGGAAGAGAAGATGGTTGGTAGAAGGCGGGGGGGGGGGGGGTGAGGGGTAGAGGAAGGAAGGGGGTGAATGCGACAGATAGTCGAAGAAATTACAAATCGATAGATGATGAAATAGACATACGTAAGTGAAGGAGGGAAGAAGGTAAAGAGAGAGTGAGCGACGGTGAGAGAAAGAGCAGTCAAAGGAAGTGAGAGAGAGAGAAGGATTTACAAAAAGGAGGTGCAAGGAAGTGCGACCCGTTAATTTCGAACGAATTCTCTCTTCCTCTCTTAATTATCATCATTATTTTCCTCATTATTCTCTTTCTTGACTCACGTGGCCTTGCTTTCATGTGGAGCGGTCTCTCAGCTGTAGCTTTCATTGTGTGTGTGTGTGTGGTATGCGTACGCTCGCCCGGTCCGCCAAATACCAACCCACTTTCATTGACCAGTTTTGGTATGCTGTACAAGTGGGCATGTCAGTCGGAGGGGGGGGGGGAGAGATGCGATCTGAGGTATAGGGAGTGGGGGAGGCGAGGTTTTGGGACCTGATGCAGGCCTCCTCCTCCTCTCCCCCCCCCCACCTCCTCCTGACCGCTCACCCAGCGGGAGCCGGAAACCCTTAGTTTCTTGAAGAAGAGAGAAGGAAGGGACGGGAGGGGGTAGGGGGTAGGGGTCTTTTTAGGTAAGCTACGGTTTCGACTTTTTTTTCCCCCCCACAATTGTGTCTGTCGGAACGTTAGTCCTCTCCCTTTTCCTCCTCTTCCGTCCCCCTTCCTCCTTCATCCCTCCCTCTCCCCTCCCCTCCCCCCCTACCGAGCATCATTAACTGCCAGCCAGGAGAAAATCCACATTTTCTTTTTCCTTTTCTTAATTTTGCGCACCGGAACAAAATAGGCCTATATTGCGTCGCAGGTAGATCAGCCACAGCATCTCCCTACCCCCTCCTCCCCCTCCTAATCCCCGACCTCACAATGTGTAGAATTCCTGCCTGCGGGTGGGAGGGGGGGGGGGGTACTGAAACTATAGACGTACTACTGGATTTAAATGGAAGGAAGAGAGAGAGAGAGAGATAAATTTTATTAGTTTTTATTTTGTTTTATGCCCCATTGCCTTTACGATTTGCCTCTACTGATCTTTTCTCTCTCTCTCTCCCTCCCCCTTCCACTCCCCCACGCCCTCTTCTCTTCCCTCACCTCCTCCTGTCTTCTCTTCCTCTTTGTCCCACTTCCCTTTTCTTCCTCTTCCTCGGTTGCCTCTTCCTCTTTCTTCCACTTCCTCTTCGATCCCCAAACGGCGTTCTCTCAGCGATGCGTTATTGTCGTCTGCGCAGCTTATCTTTCTTCCTTTTCTTTTTTACGTCTTGGCCTTTTTATGACAGTGAGAGACAGATAAAGAGTGAAAGAGAAGGAGAGAGAGAGAGATAGAGCTTATGGATATTTCGTATACGTGTGTGTCTGTCTATCTGCCTGTCTGTTTGTCTTGTGCCTGTGTCTGTCTGTCCGAAGCGAAGCGAGAGAGGCGGGTGAGCGAAGCTTGTGAGAAAATCCGTTGCGGGAAATGTGGAGGAGGGGCGGAAGTGTTGCCAACCGAGCGGGCAGCCGATTTCCTTCTGTCATCATCTTGTTGGGGAGGGAGGGGGAGGGGAGGCAGGCAGGCAGGCAGGCAGGCAGGCAGTGTGTTGTAGGTTTGATTCGAGGGCAATGGGGGGAATTTTCGGGGGTGGGGGGGGGGTTGGTAGAATTCAATTGCGTCGTATCGTTTGCCTCGTTCGATTTTGAAGGATGGGAGTTTGTCTTCAAGGATGGAAGAGCGGTAGCTATTGTCCCAGGGAGGTTGCAGGCGGCGCCGAATGAAAGTGGTTTTCTGCATTCTCCGGGTAGCACGATGCAAGGTGGTGCTGGAGCGCCTCTCTCAACCCCCCCCCCCCCCTCTCTCTCTCTCTCTCTCTCTCTCTCTCTCTCTCTCTCTCTCTCTCTCTCTCTCTCTCTCTCTCTCTCTCTCTCTCTCTCTCCTCTCCCTCCTCTCCCTCTCCTCTCCTCTCCCTCCCTCCCTCCCTCCTCACCCCGTTCCCCCCTCCTTTCCTCCTTTCTCCCTTAGATCCCCCTCCTCTTCCTCCCTCTATGAAATCGAAACTACATCCCATGTTTGTCCTTATCTCTTTTATCTATTTCTTCTGTTACCCCCCCCCCCCCCCCCCCCCCCCCAAGGCCGGGCCGTCTTGTGGGATGTTCGTTTTCCCGCCCCAGCCAGCCAGCCAGCCCCAGCCAGCCCCCGCCCCCGCCCCTCGCACGACCGGAGAGCGAGTGTCGTGCTTACGAGATAAATTCCCGCAGACGCGCCGATAGCGTTTGCGGTCGAATCTTCTTGCCGACGACGCGCGCGATCGACGATTGCGACATCGCGCGGGGAGCCGTGTTTAGTAAATACCGCGCCAGTGCCAGGTTGCGATGGTCGGCGATCCCGTCCGTTCGCCCGGGCAGTTTCGCCTCTACGGTCGGGCGGGGGAGGCGCACCACGTGACGGCTACTTCCGTTCATTGCAGCCCGGCCGCTGTAGCTACCTTCTCTCTTTCTTTCTTTCTTCCTTCCTTTCTTTCCTTCTTTCTTTCTGTCTTTTTGTCTTTGTGTTTACTCCTTTCGTCTCTTTTCATTGCCTTTCGTTGCCGTATCAATCTTTATCTCTCTCGCATCCTGTCTTTTTACCTAGAATATCCTTGTGTCCGGGTGCTCCTCCCTCGGTTCTTTCTTCTATTCTTCTCCTTTTCTCAATTCTTCAATTTGCGTTTTTCATCTGAGGATGTCTTTATTAGTGGTAGTATTTATTTATTTATTGGAACGACAAGCTCTCTCTCTCTCTCTCTCTCTCTCTCTCTCTCTCTCTCTCTCTCTCTCTCTCTCTCTCTCTCTCTCTCTCTCTCTCTCTCTCTCTCTCTCTCTCTCTCTCTCTCTCTCTCTCTCTCTCTCTCTCTCTCTCTCTCTCTCTCTCTCTCTCTCTCTCTCTCTCTCTCTCTCTCTCTCTCTCTCTCTCTCTCTCTCTCTCTCTCTCATCCATTAATTTTTCTTCGTGGTAAAAGCAAGCAAAGGGCAACTGCGAGACGCGAGCGTGGCAGTTTCCGTCCTCTCGGAATTGCGGCTTCATCCTGACGCTTTTACAAGAAGCCTTGCCTCCTTTTGGCACGACCGGCCCGTAGTACGGCTCTCTCTCTCTCTCTCTCTCTCTCTCTCTCTCTCTCTCTCTCTCTCTCTCTCTCTCTCTCTCTCTCTCTCTCTCTCTCTCTCTCTCTCTCTCTCCCTCTCCCTCTCCCTCTCCCTCTCCCTCTCCCTCTTCCTCTCCCTCTTCCTCTCCCTCTCCCTCTCCCTCTCCCTCTCTCTCTCTCTCTCTCTCTCTCTCTCTCTCTCTCTCTCTCTCTCTCTCTCTCTCTCTCTCTCTCTCTCTCTCTCTCTCTCCCTCTCTCCCTCTCTCCCTCTCTCCCTCCCTCTCTCCCTCTCTCCCTCCCTCCCCCACTCTCAGTGGGTGACGAAGAATAAACGAATATGAAAGTAAACAAAGGGATACAAGTGTAATCCGGCAGTTTTTTTTCTGGGAAGGGGTGGGGGGGTTGTGGCACTTGGGGTAACCTGCGTTGCGTGACGCTACCCCTCCTCCCTCCCTGCCTTCCTCTCCCCCCTCCTCCCTCCCTTCCTTCCTCTCCCCCTCCCCCTCCTACCCTCTCTTCCTTCACCCCCCTCTCCCCCCCACCGGTCGCAGTGACGTCATCAGTGCCAACGAGGCTGGTTCCCGTTTTCTTTCAAAGGGGGCATTTATCTATTCTGAGGATGAATACCCTGGGTCTGCCCTCGCTACCCCCTCCCCCCCTCCCCTCTTTTCCTCCCTCATCCTACCCTCTTTTGAGCTTGTCAGTCTTTTTCTAGTCTTTAGCATCGAGTTCCTGTGCGGAAGAGAAGGGAGATATGGGGGGGGGGAGAAGGGATGAGAAACGAAGGAAACGATAAAGGCACGTGAGAAGAAGCCTCGGACAAGATTTTTTTTTTTTTTTTTTTTTTTTTTTTTTTGTTTTGAGGTTTGAAAAAGGAAGATCTCCCCCCCCCCCCCAACAGAGGAGGGGGGCCAGGGGGGATAGGAGATGAGATCCCAGAACGAGGATCTGGAGCAGCTTTCTGTGGCCTGCGTAATCTAATCCTCAGTTCCTCCCACTTCCGTTGGGCACCCGTACACACACTCACACACACACACACACACACACACACACACACACACACACACACACACACACACACACACAGAAACACACACACTCACACGCATACACGCAGTCACTCAATCACTCCCTAATTCAACGGTACTTACGACCACTTAAGGTGCACAGATGGTTGGACATGCGCACGTGTGTCAATAGCAAGTGCGTTGAGTGTAGGCTGAGAGTAGACAGGGCTCTTGGGCATGGGATGGGGAGAGGGGAAGAAGAAGAAGAAGAAGAAGAAGAAGAAGAAGAAGAAGAAGAAGAAGAAGAAGAAGAAGAAGAAGAAGAAGAAGAAGTGGGGGCGTGGCCAAGACTTAGACGGACCACGCCTACGCACGGGAAAGGTGCCAGGAGAGTAGTACTTCGGGGGTGACGCTCGAGTCGGAAGCGTTGGTTGTCCGTATCAGGTGTACTTTTAAGGGTTTGATCCCATGCGGCCCCGGGAAGGAACGTCTTGCCTTGCTCGGCCTCGTCTGGGAAGGCGATTAGGAGGGTTGGGGAAATAAGGAAGATGCAGATGAAGATTTATCTCCCGATTTGTCCGCGCCCAAGATCTGAGAGTGAGGAGGGGCCATGGCAGATGAAGATGCAAAGCGAGGGCAGGGATGGGCGCCCCTGCGACGCGGGCCTGGAGGACGTGGCGTCGGTGGGCGTGAAGGTGTGCAGGGAGTGGCGAGGGGGTGGGACGGAAGGGGAAGATGGGTAGAGGGGGAGGGGAGGAGGCACCACCCCTGGCGAGGCGGTGCACATCAAAGGGGTCCCGTCGGCATGTATTTATAACAGTGGTGGTGCCGAAGCCACAGCCGCCCTGGTCCCATCTTGTTGGATTTGTAAGACCCCCCCACCCCCCTCCCTCAACCTGCCCCTTTCCCTCCCCCCACCCTCGTCCCCTTTTCATTTCCCTCCTCCTGCCCCTCTCCCCTCCCCTAAGCCTCCCCTTCCTCATCCCACCTCTTTGCCTCGTGTCAGGGGAAATTAGGGAGTTCCTCATGTCATGCGCCCACACGTGTGTCATGCTCAGAGGACTGGCCAGCGCTGGTGTCATGCACAGGAAAAGAGAAGATAAAAGGGGGATGGAGGAGGAGGAGGAAGAGCAAGACCAAGTGAAGCAATACGGAGAATAAGAAGAGGGTCAGGGGGATTAGGGGGGGGGGGTCAGGAAGAAGAGTCGAGGACCACCCTGCTTGTTGTGGACATAAAATAGACAAGACCAAAGGGTATGGACGGACGGTGGGGGAAAGGGGAATGAGGAAGAGGAAAGGGATAAGGGGGGAAAGGAGTAGATGTGGAAGGGGGAGAGAAAAGGAGTATGAGGAAAGGGGGAAGAGTTTGAAAACTTATTTCCATCGCGGCTGACACAGGTGAGGCGTGACGCGTGGAAGCGAGTGAAAGTGAGAGGAAATGCTTAAGGAATGTTTATATGATGGCTTATTTATTTGGTGCTGTTTTTTCACCTTCATCTGAAGTCGCATATTTATTCGTGCCTTTCAACTTTCTTCACTTTTCTCGAGCCTTGACAGCATGGACTGTGTTTGTTATGGTACAATCTTGTCAGTGTAGCCACAGTGTTTACACATTCATGATTGAAGATGATCGGGGGGGGGGGGGGGGGGGGGGGGGGGGGGGGGGGGGGGGGGGGAGATAGAGGTTTATACAAAGGCCATTTCGGAAGAAGTGGGCTTTTAATTTCCGAAAATATCTCTTGGCAAGATGTAGTTTATCATGGCTGCCGATCGCTAAACACATCCGTCAGCATCTCTACCCCGCTTCCTGTCTTCTCTTTTCTCTTCCTCTCTTCCTCACTTCTTCATCTTTTCTTCTTGTCTTTCTCTTTTCTCTCTCTCATATATATATATATATATATATATATATATATATATATATATATATATGTGTGTGTGTGTGTGTGTGTGTGTGTGTGTGTTTTGACTCATGTGTATTTCTGGACGAGACCATGTGCGCGGTTCTGTGAGTCACGTATGTACACACGCTCGTACGTTCACGGGTCCCTTTGATCTTGTCACTCGCTGCCAGGGAGAAGGGGGAAGAGGAGGGAGTGCTGAGGTGGAGTAGGAGGAGGAAGGAGGGAGGGGAGGGGGAGAAGCGAAGGAGGGGGATGCAGAGAGGGGGTGTTGGTAAGAGTGTCTGGAGGTAAGGGATCTAAATGTCTGTGGAGGGGGGGGGGAGAAGACGAAGAAGAGGAGGAGGAGGAGGTCGAGTTGTCTTCTGAAGTGTGGTTTGAGAGAAAGAAAGGAAGGAAGGAAAGAAAGAAAGAAAGAAGGTTTCTCGTCACTGTTCGGCCTGTGCATTGCATCTTGCCATTTGGGTGAGGTAATGGCTTAAGAGAAGACATGCAAATGATAAAGATTCTTCTTTAATGCACGAATAACCGTTTCTTCGAAATATAATAATAATAAGATGATGATGATAAGGTCCTAACAAGAGCCGAGAAACAATAGAAAAAAACAGTCCATTTTTAAGCCAGCATATATGGAGACAAGCAGGCAAGGTAGCAGGACTAGTAGTAGTAGTCTCTTGGTAGCTGACGTTGGCCATGACCCAAGGTTTTGCGAGAGGGGGAGGGGGAGGGGAGGGGGGATAGGGAGAGGGAGGCTGGCGCGCGAGGATTTCAATAGACGAGGTGCCAATTAGGGAGTTTAGCGACCTGTCGGGCGATATTACTCTGGGGGTTTCTAGTCTTGTTTGTGTGTTGGGGGGCCATGGGACTGCGAGTTTTCTCTCTCTCTTTCTCTTACTCTTTTTCTCACTCTCTCTCTCTTTCTGATAGTGGTTGAGGAGGGAGGGGGTATTTCACGGCAGCACAAAGCCTGTATTTCAGCGGGGTTTTATTTTTTCCTTTTGGTTTGGGGTTGGAAAGTATTGTCCGCGTTTTCTATTGGCTAATTCTGAAGATCAATGGCTTACACTTACACTGCAAAAGCGCCGAAGTTGCACGACTGACACTGCACAACTCGGAGCATTTATGATGCACTCTGCAACATTGAGAGATAAAATACATATGAACTGACACCCCACCCACCCTCTAGTTAACGAGCCCCATTATGTGGTCAAAGCGTGCTTGCCTTCCCCTCAGTGACGTGCTTGGGAGGCGATCTGTCAGTCGCTAAGTAACGCCAAGCAGTGCATGAGAGAGATTGCCAAGATTCTTGCTTAGATGATTCTGCAAAGGAAAGACTTTTCCCGCCGCGCGCTCGCAGGTGCGTCCACACACTCGTGTGGACGGTGGAGGGATGTAGAGATGGATGCTGCTATGGGCAGATGGAGGAAGAGAGAATGAGAGAGAGAAGGGATTAGGGGTTGAGAGGGAATTAGAGAGAGCGAGAGCGGGAGCGTAACGTCGAGCTAACCTCACGTCGTATCCATTGCATAAGAGGAACTCCCGGCGGAAGGGAGTTCCTTAGCGTCCCGGGCCGGGTCGCAGGGCGGCCACCCGAGACCCGGTGTATGGTAATCTCGGGTTATCCGGCCATAATCCCGCGGGAGTCTCACCTTACTCAACCTCACTCGCGAGAACCGGACGTGACGTCACGCGGGTATATTTTTCAACCGAGCTTGTGGTGTGTTGTGTGTTTGTTGTCTCGCGGGGCAGTCGGTACGGGGCCCGGGGCAGGCGGAGGGAGTTTGTTTGGAGTGCGGAGTCGGGGGAGGAAGTTGGTGGACTAGGATGTGTGTGTGGGAAGGGGGGGGGCGAGTGCAAAGCAAGCAAGCAAGCAAATGCGAGGATCGGACAAGGGACACGAGCAAGCAGGCACACAGGAACACACTTTGGGGGTGGGGGGGGGGGGGGTGGATGTCGAATTCTGAGGCGGTGCTGGCCGGAGTAGAGAGAGCACACAGTAGCGGGATATCAGTGACGCGCGCCGAGTGTTGCGGTGGCGGTGTGGCCGCAGCTCGCCGTGCCCCGTAACGTGACCACCCCAGCCAGGGTAACAGTACCCGCCTCCCCTTCCCCCCTCCTCTTCCTCCTGTCCCCTTCCTCCTCTGACCTTCCCCCCTCCCCTGTCCCCTGCCACTTTTACCTCCCCCTCCTCCTCCTCCTCCTCCTCCTCCTCCTCCTCCTCCTCCTCCTCCTCCTCCTCTTACCTTCCTCCACCCTTCCCTCCCCCTTTTACCCCTTCCCCATTGCCCCGTGACTAGACACGCCCTCCGTACAATGAAGGGGCTTGTGACATTGGTTTCTGATTAACATGTTTGTGTGTATGAAATGGAGGTGGAAACCATTTTTGTGTAATCTTTCAGATAACCATTATTGTATTTTCAATTTATCTCATTTCTGTTTTATAGCATTTCTGATTCTCTCTCTCTCTTTCTCTGACTTAATTGTGTCTCATTCACATTTTTATTATCTTTTTATTTTCCCTTTTGCCTTACTAACGCGGCTTCTTTCGTGTTTCAGACGAGGCGCGGGAGGCGGGCGTGGGCGTGCTGGTCCACTGCCTCGCGGGAATCTCTCGCTCCGTCACCATCACCGTCGCCTACCTCATGTACAAGGAGAAGCTCAACCTCGAGGAAGCCTACGAGTACGTCCGCGTCAAGAAGGCCAACATCGCGCCCAACTTCAACTTCATGGGCCAGCTGCAGGACTTCCAGCAGCAGCTCAACCTGTCGCCTCACAAGTGCCAGTGTGTGGCCGAGTGCCGGTGCCGCCACCTCCACTTCCTGACGCCGGCCCGCACGTCCCCAGACTCGGGCATCGAGTTCGACCGCTTCTCATGAGGGCTGACCCCCGCTGCCTCCATGCCCGCGGGCGGCACCCCCAGGCTCTGTTTGGAGTCGCCCGCCCCGCCCGCCCTTCCGCCCGCGGGTGTGGAGGCAGTGTCTGGCCCCGGCGGCGCCCGGGCCCACGACAACGCTGACGAGGACGAGGGGAAGGGAGGAGACGAAGGGGAAGACGACGAGGGGGAGGGAGGAGCGGAAGGAGGGAGCGACCACCAGGAGGGAGAGGAGGGCTCCGACCCCCCCACCTGAGCAGCGGCGACGGCCCCACCCAAGTGCCAAAGGTGACCCTCCCTCTCGCCTCCTACACGGCCCCCCTTGGGAGTGTCCTACCCCCCACCCGGGTGACCCCAGGGGAGGAGCCCCGGGTCACCACACACGGCAGGGGGGAGGGGCCAGGAGGAGCCTGCGGCCCCCTTGCCATAATCCAAACTTCCAGGTACAAATTTCTCGACGAGTGATCTCGCTTCTTTCGGGGAACCGCGTCGGCTGGCGAAGGGGGCGGGGGCGGGGGGCGGCGCCCACCCTCCTCCACCCTCCGAGCCGGCGCTACGTTCATTCAGAGGAAAATATCTTTTATTTTTAAGGAAGATATGTGAACAGTTATGAAGTGTGGTGTTCAGGCTGCCACGAGCCTCTAACCAGTGTGTTCATCAGTTGAACTTCAGCGAGTAAGAAAATATGTGTGTGAAGGTTTGAGACGTTGTTTCTTCTGTACAGTTGTCTGGATGCAACACTATGAGGTGATAAACAATCATAAATATTTCAAAAAATACAAAAAAGTCTTAAAAGAAACCCAAAAACGTGATACAGATTGTTTTTTTCCCAGTATTTTGGTACCACGACATGGATAAAGGCGGTACGCTTACCTTTTTCAAAAGTAAAAACAACAAAAAAAAAAAACTTACGAGAAGGCGACGGTGGGGATTCGCATTAAAAAAAGAGAGAGAGAAACCAAACCCAAAATAAGATGAAACCAACCCCTCCCCCCTAAAATATATATATATATATATAAAATAGATGTATTCCCATAGATGTGGAGAGAGAAAGAAAAAAAAAGGATGGGACGTTTCTAAAAAAAATAATAATCATAATAATGAGCACACTACCGTTTTGGACTTCCATATAATTAAAAAAAACGGCAAAAAAGTGTAACAAATTCTGTAGTGCACCTCTGTGTTGTTCCGTCATCAAATGGCTCAGCGTGAATCTCCTCTGCCACGCCTCTCGGACTCGCACCTCCTCAGGGATCCGGTCAAGCAGGGTCACACGGAAGGAAGAACAGGTGTCGTTCATTCAGGGTCAGTTCGAGAAAGAGAGAAAAAGGAAACAGGAAAGAAAAGAAGCAATGAAGAAGGAAGGGAGGAAAGGAGAAAGAGGAATATGGAAAAGAAAATGCAAGGTATTCGAGTGAATTGAATTCCTTGGCAGCGATAGGGAGAGAGCGAAGGTGTTTTGTGCGCATGGCAATATTTCGACTGTCGTGCGAGGCAGGAAGTGTTGTGGGTTCCATGTACGAGCAGGTTAGAAAACACCGACTTGTGAAGGAGACCGTTTGGACCCTTATTTTGGAGGGTGTAAAGAACCTCTATTTTGAAA
This sequence comes from Penaeus japonicus, assembly GCA_017312705.2. Taxonomy (NCBI): domain Eukaryota; kingdom Metazoa; phylum Arthropoda; class Malacostraca; order Decapoda; family Penaeidae; genus Penaeus; species Penaeus japonicus. The sequence continues at coordinate 8,427 of BOPN01003868.1, read as the reverse complement.
TGTTGGAAAAAAAAACTTTCATTTTGTGGAGGGTTCAAAACCCTTCGTTTTAATTTTGACGTTTTGAAAATTGTCGTTTTTTGGCTTTCCTCTCCCTTTTCCCTCACGACAAGACCCTGAGGCGGTGCAACTCTCTTGTAAAATGCTTTAAAGCAGGAGATATCGGGAGTAACTAACACGAGTATTTACACATATATATGTATTTGTGAAACGGTCTACGTACAAAATTAACAAAAAAATAATCGTATGTATCACATTGATTTCCTTTTTTGAAAGATAAAGAAAATAATAATAAATACAATGAAAGTAATATATTTTTAATGTTAACTCGAACGGCCACTGTGCTTTTTTATTTCTTAAACGTGTACAGTTTAACTAGACTACCATTTATTCATATCAACGCTCAAAGATGTGGATCACTTTGTACGGGCGGGCTCGGTGGGGGGGAGGGGGCAGCGCTCCCTTTGACTGCCAAATCCACACTCTTGATACCCCCCTCCCTCCGCTGGGACCCTCATACCCCCTCCTTTCCCCATACCCCCCACCCTTTCCGAACCTTCTGACATCCTTAAATAATCTTCGCACAATTCATTGTCTGGGTGTATGTATATGTGTGTGTGTATACGTAATGTATGTATAACCACATTTACATGTATACACAAGGAGTCGAATTGGTGATCTCTGCTTTCAAACAAGAATGTGGCAACTTACGACCCTAAAGTGCCTTTTTGAGTCGAACTTTCTTATACACTGTGGAAGCTGAAGTCTTTATATTGTCGTAGACTGTCATTCATGCTCATTCCCATAGAGATAGGATAATGTATTTTTACACTTGAATCACCTTTACTTACTACATTAACGGAGTCTGCCGCGAGCCACATCAACTTGTTTTGTCTCCTTGTAAAAGCCCTGAGTACTTAATTGTTTCATTTGTGTATAAAAGCGAGGAGCAAAGATATTTACATGTAGCTTTGAGGACACTTTTTGTGAAAAGGTATGCCATCCCTTCCCCCCTCCCCCTCCCAACCCTTGCCCCCACACCCAGATGATATGTATGTCGGGAAGGCACCCACTTCATGTGAACCCTCTAGCTCGCGGTTAATATGCCTCCCTCCTCCCAAACCAGACGTTGAAGAAAAAGACACACGCACACACACACGTACACACGCCATTGCATTAGCACACACAGGAGAGAAATTTGTGTACACGGCCCTAGCTACACACTGATCACTCACGCTTAAGCATTGCTTGGCGATTTGTACACGTTTTGATCACACACTCTCGTCGCTTACCAGTCAGTATTGCCAAGTAGCGGTGCGTCGAAGGCAGTGTTACGCTTCTAGGAACTCATGGAGAGGGAAAACAGACCTCCGCTGGCCTACGGAAAATAAGTCTCCCCTTATTTTGGTCTCTACAATGTAAAGTCACGTAGGCCTATGCCGGCAGAGGATTAAAATGTCTTTGTTCTTGCGTTGTCCAGCAGTGATCAGACACGTTTTCTCACCCCACGCGCTACACAACAGATACACATTTGTGGCTACACCGCTTGCTTAGTGTTGGATCCGATTGGAAGACCTGTTGACCGCAGTCGCTTTTGATTGCAAAACGTCTTTCCCCCCGAATTTAATTCCTGTTTGATGTCTTAAAAGTTGTCATGCATTTCTTTGTTGTCGAGTTGTAGACAATAACAACAATCCGAATTTTGACTGACGCTAACCAGCCCCCACCCCCTCCCCACCTCTCACCACAACCCCAACCACACACCACGGGAATCATTATGATGTACGCGCGCTTGTTAGACGCTTAAAACACACACACACACACACACACACACACACACACACACACACACACACACACACACACACACACACACACACACACACACACACACACACACACACGAAAGGAAAAAAGAAAAAAATATATTTGACATGCTGGACCCCATGATCGTGCTCTCCATCCATTTTCTGTACTCATCCATCCATTTATATTCCTCAACATTGAACACCGCCAGCTTCCATGCTCTACCCACATGTAGCAATACACTGACCCATGTGAACGTTTGATGCGCTTGACATAAAGGCAGGATAGAACACGAGGTCTCCTGAAGAAGGAAGCTGTAGGTTGTCTCGGTTCATGTCTGTAGGATTGATACCTTTTTTGTATTTGATTTTTTTTCTTCGCGGTTTTGATATGTATAGAAACTCCCTATTTTTCCGGGTGAAGAAGGGAAAAGAATATGTGGTGTATCACCTTTAGGTTGTTTCAGTGGGTTTTACGATAGCCCTGTGTGTAACTATACTGTGAGCTTTTATTTGTATGTGACCATTATACCATACGAATCCCACGCGCGCGCGCGCGCTTACACACACACACACACTTATATATATATTTATATTTATATTTATATAATATTATATTTAGACACACACACACACACACACACACACACACACACACACACACACACACACACACACACACACACACACACACACACACACACACACACACACACACACGAGGAGTCTCCAGCACAAATGAGTAGGCCTAACGTACTATTCTGCCTTTGTGTCCCTTAGACGGATAGGCATCTGGGAACCCGGCTCAGAACCTGCGATTGAACCTGGTTTCTGATGTTTATCCGGATAATTGATCATTTCCGAGAGAGAGAGAGAGAAAGAGAGAAGAGAGATGAGTTAAAAGTCTTCTATTTTGCATTGAGATACATATGAAAAAGAATAGTTTTTTGTAATAGTATTTACTGTTACTGTTATTACTCTATTTAACTAGGAATATCGTTATGATAACTATCCATATAGTTATTTTTTATTATTATAATTATTATGATTATTGTAATTAGTACTGTTTATATTATTAATTTTTCCCCTGAGTCCTCCTTTTTAAGTTTTTTAATGTAATGCAATAAATAAGACACGTTTTAATGTTATGTTATCCTTTTCCCCCTTTGTTTGTTTGATGACGTCATAGGTGACGTTTTTCCCTTCCATGTCTTTCTCTTTCCGTTATTTTGTAAACATAAAATTGTATAGTTATTTTCCTTCCAAGTCTGTATTTTCCTCTTGGTATTTCCTCCCCCTTCCCTTTCCCCCCCTCCTCCCCTCCTTCGTTATCCTGCATCCTCTTTGTGTACAACCATATCCATCCCTTCAAAAAAAAAATCGTATTTATCCTTGTCATCATTGTACATTGATCGATCATCCTCCCCCCTCCCTTACCCCTCCTTCCCCCCCCCCTCTTTCTATTTTCCATCCTCCCCCACCTTTCTGTCTTTGTTTTTCTTTGCCTTTTCTTCTTGCATTTTCTTTTCTTTGACTGGTAGTTGTTAAGACCCGTTTTTATTACCTTCATGTAGACAACCTGCCGTTCAAATAGAAGGATGTTACTATATTTTGGATAATAA
>BOPN01003867.1:140075-142575 GCA_017312705.2 Penaeus japonicus | reverse complement strand
TCCTTCCTTTCCCCCTCACTCTCTCCACCTTCCTTCCCTCCCTCCCTCTATCTCCCCCACCCCACCCCTCCCCCCTCCCCAGCCCCCCAAAACAACATACTATATATATAACGCCGCCACATATCATTCTCTTTCGCATACACCCTGCCAAGATTCCCTAGTGTCTCGGGCTAAAAATCTCGAGAATGTAAAGCACCATCTCTAAGCTCTGGTGTGCGTGTGATAGAAGGGAGGGGGGAGGGGAGGGGGGGGGAGGGAGAGGGAGAAGAATAGTGGGAGGGATGATAATGGGGGAGGGGAGGGTAGGAGGGAGAGGGGGGAGGGAGAGGGAGAAGAATAGTGGGAGGGATGATAATGGGGGAGGGGAGGGTAGGAGGGTGGGAGGAGGCAAGGGTGGGGAGTGGTAGTGGGGGGAAGAATAGGGGGAGGATGATAATGGGGGGAGGAGGGAAAGGGAGGGGGGAGGGGGGAGGGAGGGAGGGAGAAGAAGTAGGGGGAGGGATGATAAGGGGGAGGGAGGGGTAGGGAGGGGAGAGGGAGGAGGCAAGGGTGGGGGTTGGTAGTGGGGGAGAAGAAGAATAGGAGGAGGGGGGATAGGAGGAGAAGGAGTAGTAAGGGAGAGGAAGGTGGTGGTGGGAAGAAGAAAAGGAACTGAGGAGGAGGGGTGATAAAGGGGAGAGGGTAAAGTGAGAGGGGGTAGGGGAGAATGGTAAGAGGGGGTGGGGGATAGGTGAAGTAGAAATTATAACGTGGGGGGGGGGGGGGGCGTAAGAAGAAATAAAAGAGAATATGTGAACAATCGAGGAGGTGGTGGAAAGTGGGGGGAGTAGGGGAGACGGGAGAGGGGAATGGGGAGTGGGGAGAAGGGGTTTGGAGTAGAGGAGGGGAGGGAGGGAGGCAAGATATGTACGAAGCTGCAGAGCAAATGACGTTGAGAAATAACACGTGGAAATAAACAAAAGGAAAGAGAAAAAAACATGAAAGTATAAAAAAAATGTGAAAAACTAAAATTAATGGAATGAAAAAACACAAAAAATTGAAATTTAATGAAACAAACAGAAATACTCTAAGAAAAATAAATAAACATGGATAAAAAAAAATCGACTAACCTTCTTCCCTTGAAAAAAAGAAAAAAAGAGAGCACACCAAAACAAAAATAAACAAATGAAAACTAGAAAAAGAAAAAAGTAATATTCTTATAGATTAAAATTATTAAGCATAAATATATCCTAATAATAATAATAATAACAGGATTAACATAACAATATAACGACCACAAGAAACTAATCATATAATTTTTCAAAACAAAAAAAAACAAGGAGAAAAAAATCCCCCAACCCCCCTAGGAAAAAAAAAAAAAAAAAAAAAAAAAATGGCGCCCCGTTTTCAACCACGATCAAAGTAACCCGACACTGCCTCAGGTCGCCCTCGCCGATGCATGTTTGGCCGCGAGGGTTATCACGCCCGTCGCAGCGTCCTTGGGGCTCTGGCGTGGGCGTAGGGGCGTCTGCACCACGAGGGGGGAAGGGCAGCGATTGAAATGGAGTGTCTGTTTTTACGTGGCTTTTTTTTATCGTGAGAGAGTGAGAGAAGGAAAGATAGAGAGATAGATATAGATAGATTAGCTGAAACGGATCGAGATAGATGGTTAGACATAAAGATATGTTTGGGGGGGTGAGTGTACTTCTGAGATTAAGATTTCTTCCTTTTCTTTCATCAATTTAATTTCCGTTTCAACGATTCGATAAAAATTCGATATTATCTGGAAAAACGGAACGAAAAATAAGGAAAGTCAACAATACAAAACGAAAAATAAAGTGCATTACATTTACACCGTGTAAAAGAAAGAAAAAAATCCTCTTCAGGACTATTTCTAGTTTATCTCTTATTCTAACGCTCTTGCTGTCTCTTCTCGCTGCCTATCTCTATCTCTATCTTTTCTCCCTTCCCTACCCTCTCCCCTTCCTCTCCTTTCCTCCCTATCACTATCCCCCATTCTTATCCCCTCCACTCTCCCTTCTTCTTGCCTCACACTCCTTTCCCCCTTTCCCTTCTCCTCTCCTCTCCTTTTTTTCCTTTCCTTTCCTTTCCTTTCCTATCCTATCCCCTCCCCCCCTCCCCATACTCTCCTCTCCTCTCCTCTCTTCTCCTCTCCTCTCCTCTCCCCTCCCCCCTCCTCTCCCACACCAAGCGTTCTAACAACGGACGGTTTGTGCGAGCCGAGGGGAGGCAGGTGAGGGGAGAGAACAGAGAAAGAGGGGAAGGATGAAAAGAGGATCCGTGGTAAGTATGAGAGTAAACAGGCGAGAACGAAGTGAGGGAGGGAGGGAGGAGGGGAGTGAGGGAAGAGGGAGGAAGGGGAAGAGGCAGAAGAAGGGGAAGAGGCAGGGGAGGACGGGGGAGCGATGGCCAGGGGGAGCCATGACTAAGGGGACTACGGCGAAGGAGAGGCAGAAGAATAGGGGTGTGTAGGGAGGGAGGGAGGGAGGGAGGGAGCAAT
>BOPN01003867.1:127575-135075 GCA_017312705.2 Penaeus japonicus | reverse complement strand
CGCGTCTCATCGCTCTGTGACAGCGGCCGCGGGGCTAAAGCAGATCAAATATCAAAAGCGACAATAATAAACGACGGAGGAACTGGGAGAGGGAGAAAAAGAAAAGGTGAAGGAGAGGGAGAGGGAGAGTAACAAAGAGAGCTTTAAAAGAGAGAGATATTATTACTCGGCCGCAAGATAACGCAGGCCGCAGAGCATGTAAACACCTCCGCCATTCAACCCTCGACTGTGATTCCGGTGCTTCGAAGCAGTTCCAAAAACAACAGCAACTCCGACAACAACAACAAACGGCGTGTATCCTAACAATTGAAACCTTGACAATGCAACCTCGGAATGCACCTTAGCAACACGTGTCTCCCCTGATTCCGAGCAAAGGAGCCTTTGTCCCGAGAACACGAAACACAATTCGGGGAAACAGGTGAAGTAAACAGTAATCAGCCACCGACTCGAGAGTGAGTGACTCACTGTATGTCTTTGGCTCGAGTCAGCTTCGAAGGTGCGACTATTTTTCTTTCTCCTTTTCATAAAAAAAACGTTTTATTTTTATTTTCTCTCTTTTCCTCCCCTTCGATTTGACTAAATTCGCCTGCACTTTAGGCGCACGAGCCGAGATAAGAGATCTCGAACCCGTATATAGATTTCTATTCCCGTCTCAGACTAGTGAGAAGTCTAATAAAGCGAAGGTCACGTAGTGGGTTTTTTTTTCTTATTTCTTATTTCTGAAAGGTAATTTTCAGATGTGAAAATATCATATATCAAAGGAAAGTCAGTTACGAAACTGATCTTATTATAGCATTTCAACGAGACTTTCCATTAGTTGTGATAGATAGAACGGTATAAATCTATATGAGGTTAAGCTGGTTATACAAAATCGAAAGAAGTACATCAACGCACTGCCCCTCGTTTTCATCTATTTATTCTATGACTTCCTTTGGCCCATAAATAAAAGCCCTCAGCGAAAGCATAATATCACGAGAGTAAAGAGACAAACACGAATTAAGCACATAGGCATAGACATACATACATACGTATATATATATATATATATATATATATATATATATATATATATATATATATATATAGAGAGAGAGAGAGAGAGAGAGAGAGAGAGAGAGAGAGAGAGAGAGAGTGGGAGAGAGAGGGAGAGAGAGAGAGAGAGAGAGAGAGAGAGAGAGAGAGAGAGAGAGAGAGAGAGGAAGAAACAGCACTCTAAATAGGTCATCATTAACAGAGTCTCTCCACGCAGTCACAAAAGTGTACAAGAAAGAGAGAGGGAGGGTGAACGAGAGCCCGAGAGTACAAACACAGGCCTGGTCGCTCTCGCACAAGGGGGCGTGTTTGCTCGGGGGACACTCCGGGCGCCGCTACTTTTCAAACGCTCCGGCTAACAACCCTTAAATATTCACGTCGCGTCCGAGGCCAATAGGGAATGGCTCTCGTGACTGTGTGCTTCCGTCCTCCCTCCCATTTCCTGCATACCTCGAGCTCTTTTTTTCTCTTTCAAGTGTCAATTCTCTTTCTGTCTGTCTGTCTCCCCCCCTCTCTCTCTGTCTGTCTCTCTATCTCTCTCTGTCTCTGTCTCTCCTTCTCCCTCTCCCTCTCCCTCTCCCTCTCCCTCTCACACTCCCACTCACACCCCCATTCCCACTCACACTCTCACTCCCACTCTCACTCCCTCTCCCTCTGTCTTTGGTCCAGCAAGCGTCAAGCTCGTACGTAATGCGACAGAAAAGGGAGAAGCAGGAGAGGGAGAAAGAGAAGATAGGAAACATCAGGGTAATAATATATCTTTAGTCTTAGGGAAAAAACGTAATTTTACTACCAAGTTGTATTATGGATGTTTTAACTTAAGGGACATCTGGAGAAACTTCCTTATATAAGCTTATGTGTTCAATCCTCTGTCTATTTGGTATAAACGATTCCAGGCCATCAACTATATGATAATTAACGTTAATGACGAACTGATAGAGTTATCATTATCATTTTATCTCTTTCTCATGGCGTGTCTTCCGGAATTTTCCCGTTTTCTCTTTTCTGGCATGTCAAGGACGAACTAAAATATTTTGTAATGTCTGGTGACCTCCGATCTAAAAGAGAAAATAATCGGAAGTTTGTCTGACTTACCGGAAATAAGGCGTCCAATGGTAGTGACCGATGAAGCCGGGAAAAAGCAGATCATTTACTTACCTTTCTTATATTAAAAGTCTATTTCAAAATGTTCAGTGAACTTACAATTTTTGGGAGGCAAAAGAAATCAATACCATGACAAGAAACATTTACAAAAGCCCCCGGTTCAATCTCTTAAAAACAATTAATATCCTAAGAGGCGAAAGAATTAGTGAGGCACTCTGAGGCACGTATGCAAAAAAACAACAACTCTACGGTCCGTGCGCCACATTTGAGTATCAACCTTCGCCTCCTTAGACATGGTTTAATGAGGTCTTGCCCGTAGCGGAAGTGAAATGCGAATGCAAAAAGTGAAAGTGAAAAAAAAAAGAAAAAAAAAAAAACACTGAACACGCACGCTCTGAATCGCCCACACAAACAAAATATGTTAAAATATACCACGCAAAGATAACTTCCTCCGCACGAAGGCAAGACCTCAAACCAAGATAGATAGAGAAAAAAAAAAGATAACCGCTAACTTACCTTCTTTGTGGCTTTGAAGACATTACATCTGAAGACGTTCGACGCAGCGTCTCGGGCAATGTAGGAGAAAATCTTGAGATCCTGGGAGTCGTGGGAGACGTAGAAAATACGGTATATAGGATGGCTCATCACCTGCAGTTTGTTCTCGTCCAGGGCGGCTTGTTTCTGTAGGAGAGAATGAGAGAGAGAGATGGGCATCAGTTCGCTGGCTCGGTGCTGGGGAGTGGCGGAAGTGGGAAGGGGAAGGGGAAGGGAGGGAGAAGAGGGGTATAAGGGTGGGCAGTGAAAGTGAGGCAATAAGTAAAACAGACGGGGAGGGAGGAGGAGGAGGAGGTAGGTATACGGGTAAAGTGACTGAGAGAATGTGTGTGTGTGTGTGTGTGTGTGTGTGTGTGTGTGTGTGTGTGTGTGTGTGTGTGTGTGTGTGTGTGTGTGTGTGTGTGTGTGTGTGTGTGTGTGTGTGTGTGTGTGTGTGTGTGTGTGTGTGTGTGTGTGTGTGAGAGGGAGAGAGAGAGAGAGAGAGAGAGAGAGAGAGAGAGAGAGAGAGAGAGAGAGAGAGAGAGAGAGAGAGAGAGAGAGAGAGAGAGAGAGAGAGAGAGAGAGAGAGAGAGAGAGAGAGAGAGAAAGAGAGATAGAAAGAGAAAACAGAGAAAATAACAAATGATAAACGGAGAAGCAGACAGAAATGACTGCGCGAGCCTGAATGCGCTTTCATCCTCGAAGCAATTATAACTTTCCTTGCACAGTCACAGACACAAGCAGATGACGGGAGTAAAGTTAGTGGGTTGCGTCTTTTTATCTGATATTCACGTTTATCAAATCCTGTTCTCTTCCTCCTTGCGCGTTGAGGAATAATGCAGTTCAGGATAACTAGGAGGAAGATGGGGAGATAGTGATGATAACGGCGTGATAATAGTGTCAACAACAATAAAAGGGATAAAAACGATCAAGAGCGAGAGAGAGAGAGAAAGAGACAGAGAGAAAGAGAGAGAGAGAGAGAGAGAGAGAGAGAGAGAGAGAGAGAGAGAGAGAGAGAGAGAGAGAGAGAGAGAGAGAGAGAGAAAGAGAAAGGACGAGAGAAAGAGAGAAAGAGCAAGAGAGAAAAAGAGAAAGGACGAGAGAAAGAGCAAGAGAGAGAAAGAGAAAGAGAGAGAGAAAGGACGAGAGAAAGAGAGAGAGAAAGGACGAGAGAGAGAGAGAGAGAGAGAGAGAGAGAGAGAGAGAGAAAGAAAGAAAGAGGAGAAAGAGAAAGACAGAAGAGAGAGAGAGAGCAAAGAGAGAGAGAGAGACAGAGAAAGAGCAAGAGAGAGAAAGAGAAAGGACGAGAGAAAGAGAGAAAGAGCAAGAGAGAGAAAGAGAGCAGAGAGAGAAAGAGAGAGAGAGAGAGAGAGAGAAAGAGAAAGGACGAGAGAAAGAGCAAGAGAGAGAAAGAGAAAGGACGAGAGAAAGAGAGAAAGAGCAAGAGAGAGAAAGAGAGAATAGAGACTTAACACGAAGAAAAGAAAGACCCGGCATGCGGAAACGCCGTCAGAAAGAGTACGGGTGGGGGTGGGGGTGGGGGTGGAGGGAGAGCGGGGGAAGAGGAGCTCTGACATGACGACTGTGACATGTAAGTATCTGCTGAGTGACAGGCCCGTCATCTAGGCCATGGAGGGTACACAGCCATCAATGGGGGAGGGGAGGAGGAGGGGAGGAGGAGGAGGAGGGAGGGAGGAGGAGGAGGTGGAGGAGGAGGAAGGGGTAAGAGTCGGGGGGAGGAGGGAGGGACGGACAGAGTAAGAAGGGGGTAAGAGTGGGGGGAGGTGGGGGGGCAGATGGATGCATAGCGGGGACATTCTCTCCTCGCTGCATACCTCATGCGATGATGCGTGTGTGGGAAGAGGGTAGAAGAAAGAGAGGGAGAGAGGAGAGGAGAGGAGAGGAGGAGAGGAGAGGAGAGGAGAGGAGAGGGTAGGAGAGAGAAGAGAAGGTGAGGGTAGGAGAGAGAAGAGAAGGAGAGGGTAAGAGAGCAGGATCAGAAAAGAGGTGAAGGAAGATGAAGAGGGGAGAGGACGGAGACGCGGGGGAAGTAAGAGGGGAGGGGAGGGGAGGGGAGGGGAGGGGAGGGAGAGGGAGGGGAGAGAAAGGAAGGAAAGGTGGGGAGGCCAAGAATGAAGAGCGACTATGTTGGATGAGCTGTTTTGAAGTGCATTAAACGTGGTAAAAATCCGCGAGCACGGCCTGCCTGACGTTGAGAAGAGGTGGTATGTGGGAAGGACGGGGGGGAGGGGGGGGGGTAGATGGAATGAGGGGGGGAGGGGAGAAACTGACACTCTTTGAGATAGTTTAACGAATATCAAGATTATGTATTAGGTTTCTGCACATACATCTCTCTTTCTCTCTCTCTCTTTCTGACCCAGCCACCCATTCACACACACATACATACATACTACACACACACACACACACACACACACACACACACACACACACACACATACACACACACACACTATGAGAAATGCTATCTCTATAATAAGACTGTGGAGGAGACGACGTCCATCTTCGCCTGCAGATAAAAGCGACATACAAGAAGCTGCAGAATCTCATAAGGCAGCTTCATTAAGGCTATGACATTTTTGCTGTCATGCGTACAGCCGTAATCACGTTTAATCACCCACTAAAATGTAAAGAGACATGCATGAACATATACACACATATACCTTCACTCGCACACACACAAACACACAGCATGCAATACTTCAATGAAATCTTTAGTGCCCATCGGCAACAAAACAAAGATCTAATTCCAAAAGGTATTCAAACTAACTGGAAATAAAAAAACAAAACTTCTCGCAAATGACGATTGTTTCTCATAATAAAATCCTACTACAGCTCTAGCCATGTCAAGGACTCACAGACTCCCTCATAGGACCTCGATTTAGTCGAATAAACACTCCTCGGAGAGGTGTAATCAAAAGGATTCTTTCGTCTCAAGAGTTTTCGTGTCTCCTTGATTGGCGTTTCGTTTCGCGTTATGTAAGACTGTAAGAGCACCGGTACACGAAACGGGATGGGATGCTAAGAAGATACTCCAATTGGTTGTTTCGTTTAGTGCATGAGATCATTTCATTATTTTTGCTGATTTATTCATTCAATTGCGGCTGGCATACTGTTATTCATGAATTCACACTCGGTGATTCAGTAATTCGAGTTAAGTTAACTTATCCAATAATTCATTCACTTACTCTCCTAACCGATTCATTCAAAACTCATCTATTACTGAATTCATTCACACACTATTTCCACTCGCTCACACAAGCCCTCAACCCCTGCTTTTACTCGCCCATTCACAAATCCACCATCCATTCACACCTCACGCCTCTACTACTGCAATCCTACTACAACACGAGACCTTCCGACTGACCTTTTTCTTCCGCAGCGACACCTTGACACCTTCCGTCGACACTTCGAAGCTCACTTTCTTCTTCTTGATCCCTTTGGCTTTAAACTCGTACTGAAAGAGAGCAGAAGAAAAAGTCGCCGTGAGAAAATAAATACACGAATGGAAGAAAGAAGGAAGGAATCGGAAACGGCGATTCAATCCCGTCCGGCATGCAGTGCCATCCACATACCGACGAGAAGCAACCTGTAAAAAAGGGATGGTTAGGTATTCGGCATTATCGCCCTCCCTAGACAAATCAGTCCTCGTTAGAAGAAGAAAACGAAGAAAAATAAAAAAATCTTACGGAAAATACCAAGAAAAGGGGCAAAAAACTACCTTCGATAATAGTCACCCGAAGACTTACGACGACAACGACAACAACAACAACAAACAAACAAACAACAAATTTCCCCGCGATCCCCTCCGTAATCCCGAAGATCTTACAAGACACAAGAGTGAACGTCCCTCGTGCGCTATCACTCGCCGATCCTTAGGCATTTACTCCCTTGACTAAACGAAATGGATGCGACTCGAGATACGTCACCGAGGGGGGGTGGGGGTGGGGGTGGGGGGATGGAAGAGGGAGGGGGAGGGGATTCTTCTTTGATCTGCTACATACATGCCGGTCCTTGAGATGCTGAAGGGAGTGTGACAGAGCGCTACTAACACGGTGCCAATCGTGCATCGGGTAGAGGGGAAAAGAGAGCTAGCATTTCACGAGGTAATACATAGATATCTCGGTATAGGTACATAGATCGTTCCATGGGGACATCAAAGAACTAATACCTAGCATTAACCGTTGATATACGAGGTAATGGCTATCACACATGAACTAATATAAGAGCTAACATATCAAAGAAACTAACGGTTAGCATAACAAAATCGAACATATAGTGTACCATTGCTATAAAGTGCAGGCTGTTCACATTAAAGTTTATAAAGTAGGCCACATTTTCGCATCAACTATACGGACATCTAAAATGCAAAATCTCTCACAGTAGAACTCCGCCAACCCTTGAAGTAACTAATTAAAAGTCTTCACGTTATTTCCCTTCTCTCACGCAAGTTACGAGGTTAAAAAAAAAAAAAAAAAAAAAAAAAAATACCTCTTATTTTCTTCCACAACTTTTTCCTGTTAGCAAAGTCATGGGTTACTTGGATGAAATAACACATGTGGCATTCCAGTCGAAAAATGGAAAATGGATGTATTTTCTAATTTTAATTTTTCTTTTCCATCTTCGTTTTATTATTTAGTTATTCAATCTGTTATATTGTTCTTATTTTTTTTCTATCTATGTCTTATATTCTTCTATCGAACTTTCCTTTCCTTTTCTTATATCTCCCTTATCGGTTTTAATGTCTTTGGTTCATCTAATTCCCCATTCTATTTTTCTCTTCTCTACTCTTCTCTCCTTCTCCCACTC
>BOPN01003867.1:110075-122575 GCA_017312705.2 Penaeus japonicus | reverse complement strand
CCACACACATACATATATATATATATATATAGGTTGATCTATAGATATATAGATATCCAGATATATAGATAAATGAATAGATAGATATACAGATAGACAGGTAAATAGATGAATAGGTTGATATAGAAATAGATGAATGGGTAGATAGATATATAGACAAGTATACATATAGACATATGCATATGCGTATACATATGCCACTAAATAAATGAATAACTAAACATCAATCATCGACACACACACACACACACACACACACACACACACACTATTCCCCGTTCGCATCATAAAGGAACCTCCCCCCCTCCCGCCGCCGCCGCCGTGATCTAAATCAACTATGACGGCCGCCAGAGCCCACTTTGCTTCGCAATTCGGCGCTGGGGGGGGGGGGGGGAGCAAACTCTCCCTACGAAAAACAAAAAACAAGCAAATCTCGTCCCTGTGAACTAAACGAATAAAGACAAAATTAGAACGCTCTTATCCATGGCCTTACTTGGGTTATCTTGTCGAGTCCGGTCATGTATACATACGTGTAACTGTACATACATACATGTATTGATGCAACTCTCCCTCTTTCTCTATTTCTCTATTTCTCTCTCTCTCTCTCTCTCTCTCTCTCTCTCTCTCTCTCTCTCTCTCTCTCTCTCCTCTCTCTCTCACTCACTCTCCCTCACTCACTCACTCACTCACTCATTCACTCACTCAATCACCCACACATATATACATGCGCAGATGTTACGAAAACTCGATGCTTTATTAACTAAAACTGCCTCACTCCGTTTCCTTAAAATTGAAACGTTGGCAATAGAGCTGGTTCGGAACATTTATTTTTACCCTCTCCCCCCCCCCCCTTTTTTTTTTTTTTTTTTTTTTTTTTTGCTTCTTAAACTCATCTCTTAAATAAAGCTCTTAACTTACGAAATAATGAAGATAAAGTTAAGTAGTTTATCGTCTGCGATGACCGAAGACTTCTGTTTGACATCATTGTAGCATTTGATATAAAACTAATACTCCTCTGGTTAAATAGCATTCCTAGAGCATTTGATAACTAACAATATGCAACCTTTCAAAATATTCATAAAATATTGAATATCTTAACATCTGAAGGATATGTAACGCCCGAAGTTATTCGATAAAAGGCTATTCATACGATATCCTATACCTAACGTCATGGAAGCTCTCAACGCAAGACTATAGGATAAAAAAAATGAAATAAAAAAATAAAAAAAACGAACTAACAAGAGACGAAAAAAAAGAAAAGAAGAACATAAACTATCAAACTACAAGACCCAAAGCCTATAAGACCACAAGACCCACAGACCAAAACTACCCGAAGACCACAAGCATCAGCCTACGAGACTAACGACCGGCGATTAGCGAGAGGACCTCTGGCGTCGGACGGGCGGTCTTTGCGACGGGCGGAAGGATGAGCGGATGACGGCAACGGATTGGCCGTCTCCCGCGGCATCCATCACCCGTGCCTGGAGACACAAAACGCCCGCTGTGCTCGGCGCCCGAAAACGACGCCCGCGGGATAGTGTTGGCGCCGTGACACGCGGGGGAGAAAAGGCCTTTCTTTCGTTTTCTCTTTCTTCTCCTTCACTTTCTCTTTCTTTCTTTCTTTCTTTCTTTCTCTCTCTCTCTCTCTCTCTCTCTCTCTCTCTCTCTCTCTCTCTCATTCTCTCTCTCTCTCTCTCTCTCTTCTCTCTCTCTCTCTCTCTCTCTCTCTCTCTCTCTCTCTCTCTCTCTCTCATTCTCTCTCGTCCTCATCCTTTGCTCTCGCCATTCCTGCTGTTTTATTCTCGGCTCCTTTTACTTCTTCGCTCTCTCTCCTTCCACCTTTCGTCTTGCTCCATTTTCTTTCACACGTAAGAAGAGAAAGGGGAAAAAAAAACATGCAGGTGGTCTCTCCTCGCTGCTCCGATAACATCTCGGTACTCTGCCATGTGGAGCTGATACGGAAAGAGGGAGGGAGGGAGGGAGGGAGGGGGAGGGAGAGGTTGAGGGGGAAGAGGGGGAGGTGGAGGTGGAGGGAGAGAAGGAGGAGGAGGAGGAGGAGGAGGGGGGGAAGAGGTCGAGGAGGAGGAGGAGGAGGAGGAGGAGGAAAAGGAGGAGGAGGAGGAGGAGGAGGAGGAGGAGGAGGAGGAGGAGGAGGAGGAGGAGGAGGAAGAGGTGGAGGAGGAGGAGGAGGAGGAGGAGGAGGAGGAGGAGGAGGAGGGGGGAAGAGGAGGAGGAGGGGGGGAAGAGGAGGAGGAGGAGGAGGGGAGAGGTGGATGGGGAGAAGACTGAGAAGAAGGAGAAGGAGGTGGATGAAGAAAAAGAAGAGGAGCAAGAGGAGAAGGAGGGAGTAGTGGAAGGGAATGTGAAGGGGAGGTGGAGAGAGTGGAAGTAGAAGAAGGTACATGAAAGAGAAGACAAATCTAAAAGGACGAAGTAGCAACGTCCCCCTTTCCACTCCACACGATCCTCACCGGACGCAATCTCACCCGTAACTCTACCTCGATCGAACAAACATATCGACATTCTCCTCCTACTAGGACTCTTCTCCCAATCCTTTGCTTCTTGAATCTCTGACAATCACTTCTGATCTAATCAAAGAAGATCCATCTCCTCCATCTTCACAATCATCTCCTTCTGCTCTTTTTTTTTTTTTTTTTTTTCTTCACACTCAAGAAGGAGGACACTCGAATGTGGGTGACAATGGTGAGTTCCCAAGCACTTGACAGGAAGACGAGTGTGGTGGTAGAGGATGAAGGGGATGAGGAAGAAGGAGGCGGAGGAGGCGGAGGAGGAGGAGGAGGAGGAGGAGGAGGAGGTGAAGAGGAGAAGGATGTGGAGGAGGACGAAGAAGAGGAGGAAGAGGAGGTAGAAGTGCAGGAGAATATGGTGATTATTTAACAACAATAAAAATCATCATCATCATCATAATAATAATAATATTAATACTAATAGAAATGACATCAATGATGACAGTATTGATTGCAACGAAAAAAAGATAAAATAATTGATTACGTAATATCATCACTATTGCCATAACTACAAAAAGCTTCCATCACCAAATGAATGAACTCAACAAATACTTAAATACGTTGCTCTTGGATCTAATAAACTGCGCTATCCCAATTCAGGAAAATTCTCAACACAGTAAATTTGCCATCCAACGGTGCATCAATAAGGGAAAATAAGCATCAGCTGTCCCTAATTGATCCACCGGAGAATACCGAGGTAATTATCTTGGAGATGACTCATTAACCAGGGTAATTACAAGCCTTTACGGGATGAAATTAAGCTAAGTCATTTTAAACACTCTGCGGCCACGGGTGATGAGCGAGAGAGAGAAGGGGAGAGAGAGGGGAGTGGAATGGGGGGGGGGGGGAAATATATGGGAGGAAGTGAAAGGAGGCCGAGTGGAAAAAAAAAGATTTATGGTTAATGTATTTCAAAAATACGCCAGCGGCATATTAATTCAGTATAATAATTAGGGTCAAGGTTTCAATCCCAAAGTTTCATATCTCTGTGCGCAAAAAACACTGAAGAATCTAAAACATTATATCTACAATCGACGTATATTAATTTAACAACCCAAACACTTCACAACCCAAAATCTGTCATTCAAATAATCCAAAAGACAATAGTCGACATGAATCGAGACAAGACCGAAAGTCTACGGAATACACACATCACATTTCAATACCATCCATTTAATCTCTTAAATAAACCACTAGGTGTTACCAACAAATCCTTTTGTGATCAACACAAATATTTGTGGCTTTAAGCTACCTGACCATAACATCGCCTTTACGAAAGGCTTTTAAGAGTTTTAACCTTAAAAGTAGTGTTAGTAACACTTCTCTCCAGAAAAAATATAATGACGATGACTACAAAACTAACAATAATTACAAACTAAAAATGACAACATTAACAAAAAATAGTAATAACAATCACCACAAAAACTAATATATACCCCCGAAAAATACTAAAAAAAAAAAAAAAAAAAAAAACAAGGACATCAATGACAAATCCACGAAGCAAGTGAATGTAAAAGAAAGACGTACCCGGATCCTCCTCATGGCGGCCACAATTTCCACCCGACTAGTTGGGCGCGGGACGTCGAGCGTTCCGATGTACTGCGAAAAGGGAGAGAAAAAAAGTTTAGTAACAATATATAAGATTTCCGACGTTTAATCTAAAAATATGAAATCGTTTCTACTGTTACAATAGAGAATGGCATATGTTTAATACCTGGTGTAATTCTAAGACATCTTCAATTATTAACAGGAATAGAAAATTTATACAGCAGTTGGTGTCGATGTAAAATGCATGGTATGCATATGAAATGCCTTAACCAATTCGTTAATCTATATCAAATATATACATATCAAAAGATATATTCAGCTTCTTCGTATGGCTTATACAGGACATTACACATTAGAAAAGTGAATAATTACACAGGACGATACAGTAAAAAGGAAGGGGAAGAGATGGGAGACGGAGACAAAGGAATCCATGCCAGGATCTAATTTCAAGGAATACCAACCGAATTCATCATGCTAATTTGCCCCTCCTTTTCTTTGTCTTTAGTCATTCGGGATCTTATAATTTCTTCTCAAATTTCATTTCCTTTAACGTCACACAATGAAAGTCCTAGTAAAGCCGCCACTCTTCCCAGCAATACAACACCGAAGCCAGACAGGCAAACCAGATCAGATAAAGCGGCATAAGAAAAAGCAAATACAAACCATGCCAAAATCCTACACACACACACACATACACACGAAGAAGAGAGAGAGAGAGAGAGAGAGAGAGAGAGAGAGAGAAAATAAGAAAAGCGACGCGCCTCAATTCCGAATCATCCACAGAACATAAAAGACCAAAATGTCTTTTCCCTTCATCCTCTATCCCAATCCTTTGCCCTTCAAGTGTAGCGGAATCCTTGGTGAGGAAATCTGGGGAGTGTCAGAATATCAATGTGGTTGTCAGCAGCTCAGTTCCCTGCTGAGCGGGAACACAGGGCGGATGGAGAGAGGACGGCCGGGTGAAGAAAGAGGGAGAGAGGGAAGGAGGGAGAGAGAGGGGGAGAGAGAGAGGGAGGAAGAAAGAGAGAGAAAGAGAGAGAGAGAGAGAGAGAGAGAGAGAGAGAGAGAGAGAGAGAGAGAGAGAGAGAGAGAGAGAGAGAGAGAGAGAGAGAGAGAGAGAGAGAGAGAAAGAGAGGGGGAGGGATGGAGAAAGGAAAGGGGGGAAGAAGGGGAGAGGGAGAGAGATGGAGAGGAGGGAGAGAGGGACGAAAGAGAGAGAGGGGGAGGGGGCACATAGAGACACAAAATGAAATGAGAGGATGAGACAGAAAGAAAAACAAACGAGAAAACATCTCACTTCCCCCTCCCCACCCTCTCTCAGCTCCTCTCTCTCTCTCTCTCTCTCTCTCTCTCTCTCTCTCTCTCTCTCTCTCTCTCTCTCTCTCTCTCTCTCTCTCTCTCCCTCTCCCTCTCCCTCTCCCTCTCCCTCTCCCCCTCTCCCTCTCTCCCTCTCCCTCTCCCTCTCCCTCTCCCTCTCTCCACATACATTCCTCTCCCTCCCTGCCCTCTAACAAGACCCCACCTACAATAGGATCACCTCCCCGCCTTCCCTCCTTCCTCCCCTCTCCCCCATCCCCCCTCCCGCCTTTCTTCCTCCCCGATCCATCTTGATGAAGCAAGCGACACCACTGCAGCGCCCTGTGTTAATGAGCACCTACTGAAACGAGGAGCCAATCGCGTCTATTCCTCTCCCCTGTTTGTTCTTTCCTTGTCCCTTCCTCTCATTAGCCGTAATAAGAACACGGCGAGAGAGCAGACTCAATGATGATGATGATGAGAAACGGGCAGAGGGAAAGAGAATTTTTTACTCGGAGACGTGATTTTCTTTTCCTTTATCACTGTTTATTTCTCTTTTTTTCTAAACACTTTCTCTTTCTCTTTCTGTATATACAATAATATACAAATAGATATAAATACATAGCTCTTATTATAAATATATATAGATAAATGAATACATAAACAAACACACATAAATATAAAGAAATATACATACATACATACATACATACATACATACATACATACATATATATATATATATATATATATATATATATATATATATATATATATATATACATACCCACACACAAATATATACATATATAAATACAAACATAAATACATATACATGTGTGTGTGTGTGTGTGTGTGTGTGTGTGTGTGTGTGTATGTGTGTGTGTGTGTGTGTGTGTGTGTGTGTGTGTGTGTGTGTGTGTGTGTGTGTGTGTGTGTGTGTGTGTGTGCGTGTGTGCGTGTGTGTGCGTGTGTGCGTGCGCGTGAACATCGCACGTGTCCTTCATACATTTTCAATTTCCTCTCAAATGGGCCCGACACGGGATAAAAGGCCAAGACCCGCAAAACAGAATAAATGCCTTGTTTACATTATCTCCTCTCGGGCCAAGCAATTAAAATCCGCGACCTGCCCGGGGCCCGCCTGCCGCGCTCTCACTCAAGCAGTACTGCGGCCTCGCGATAAGAGCAGGACACGCGGAGAATGCCAAGTATCCAGGCTGTCACATCCGATACAGTGTCTACGCTCGTAAGAAACAGTAGATTTTGAAGAAAAAAAAACATATATATAAACAAAACAAAATAAAGCAAGTATCAATGTGAGGGATGTATGTGTATATGCATCAAACCCACCCATACCCACACCCGCCCACCCACTCACCCACACATACACCCCCCCTCCCCCCCCACAAACAGCCACACCCACAAACAAACAAACAAACCCATCGCCAAGAGTCCACATATACAACACACACAGAAACACAAACGCACCTCCCCCCTCCCCCCTCCCACCGCCACCACCACCGTACACGGCACACAGTACTACCGCGAGCAGACGCCAAAAAGCACTCAGGTGGTTTTCATTGCGAAAACAACGCGTGGCGACTCATCCTACAGCTATTCACTGCTTTTTTCTTTTCTTTTTTTTTTTGTTAAAGGCGAGTCTTCAACGTATTCAGAAAACTGCTATTGAACGCTCGAAAATAGAACGCGGTGTAATTTAGTTCCTTGGCATTCTTGGCCGATAATTAATCCTGTGTCCCGAGGTTTAAGTAGGGGCACGAGATAATATCGGTTGGGATTTATGCTGCGGGGAGAGGAAGGAGGGAGGGAGGGAGGGAGAGGGAGGGAGGGAGGAAGAGAGGGAGGGAGAGAGGAAGAAGGGGAAGAAGAGAGAGAAAGAGGGGGTGGTGGGGGAGAGAAGGGGAGGGAAGGAAAGGAAGGGGCGAGTACGAGGTAGATGGAGGAATAGATAAACAGAGAGACAGATAGATAGTTAGATAGATATATTTAAATGGGAAACAGAAACAATACAATAACTACTACAACAGTACTAGTAAAAGGAGAAAAAAAAAGAAAAAAAAAGAAAAAAAAAGACAGATATACACAAATAGAAGAGAAACAAAGAGAGTGAGAAAAAAAGAAAAAAGGCTTATCATTTCCCTATCTTTCACCATCTCCCTCGGTGTTTAACCTACCGCAGCCTTCCCATCTTTGCCACGCGGAACTCATCAACAAATTTGGTCTTCGAGCGTTTTTCTCTCTGATAGTTCCTTTGCTCCAATTACGTGTGTCCCAAGAGGCTTATTTTCTTGAGCTCCTCAAAGATGATTGGTTTCCTCTTCTTTTTACATACAAAATCTTCCACGCTATTTTTTTTTCTTTATCTCTTTACTTATTCATTACTTTTTTTTTCTAGTACATAAAAAAATCGAACCTCGTCCTTCGCCTGTCAAAAATTATCATAAACCCTTTTTGGCGTCATTCATGATTATGAAAACCCTTTGCCCTCTTCCATCCTCCTCCTCCTCCTCCTCTACCGTCTCCCTTGCCCTCCTACGCCTCTACCCTTCTTCCCTCCCCCCTCTCTCCCTCCCCCTCTCCCCCTTCTCCCTCCCCCCTCTCTCCCTCCTCCCTCTTTCCCTTCTCCCTCTACCTCCCCCTCTCTCCTTTCTCCCTCCCCCCTCTCTCCCTTCTCCCTCCCCCCCTTCCAAGCCAAACATCCCATCTCACGTTACCCGCTAATGACACGACCACAACGCCCCTCCCGCCCTCAGCTCACCTGTTTCTCCTCGGTCGTACACTCGGTCGTAACTCTTCCGCTGCGAAAGAGTCGTACTTTGTATCTGGATCCGAAACCTCTCCCTTCGTCTCCGGTGCGTTCACCCGAAGCCCGTATTCCTTAGCGGTTTTGTTTTTTTGTTCGTTTTATCTCGCGAACGTATTTTGTGGTGCGTTCTTCTCTGGGGACCGGGTCTAATTTTATGTGTGGATGTGGTTATGTATGCGTTAGTGAATATATATATATATATATGTATATATATGTATATATATATATATATATATATATATATATGTATATATATATATACATATATAAATACACATAAACTTCCAATCTTCTTCTTTAGGATGGGGCTATTTATACGTGTGTGTGGGTGTTTGCATATATATGCATAACGTATATATGTATGCATGTATATATACATATCAATTAGATAATTTTAATAGCCTTGGTGTAATTGCACTAATAGTTCAACCACACAATGTTTATTTATAGTAGTCCACAGTACATGTGAAAGAGACGAGTTGCCAATCATCGGTTTTTAAACAGTGTAAGAAGCCCTACCGTACATTGCCACGGGCCAGGGAATCAGTCACTGTGTTCAGTTCCCGTTCTGTATCTCAGCATTTGGTCGATGAGAGATGATAAAAAAGAAAAAAATATATAAAAAGTACAAAAAAATAACGCAAATAAACGCCCACAACAACAACAACAACAACAGAAACAACAACCCGAGACAATCTAAGAACAGTCCTGGCATAAGTAGAGCTTGTCCTCCGTTTCCTCTCTCTCGCACCAGAACAAATCACGGTTATCTGTTTACAATGTCTCCCTGGCAAGAACACCTTAGAACAAGCCAGGAGGGGAGGGAGGGGAGGGGAGGAGGAGGGAAGGGAGGGGAGGGGAGGGGAGGGGAGGGGAGGGGAGGGGAGGAGGGAGGGGAGGAGAAAGGAGATGGAAGAGGATGAGAAAGAGGAGGATGAGGAGGTGGGGAGGAGAGGAGGAGGAGTAGGAGAAGGGTAATGGTGACGTTTTCTTTTTCTTCCCTCTTTCCTCAATCTATTGTTTCTCCGACTTCTCATCATTCTGATTATCGTCTTTTTCTTTCTCCCTCTTGTCTTTAATTCATTTTTCCTCCTCTTATCGTTTCTCCCTCCCTTCTCATTTCCTGCTTTTATCACCTATATTTCATTTCCCTTTTCCTACTTTTATCAATTCTTTCCCTATTCCCCTTCTCTCCTTATACCGCTTCTCCCTCCCTTCTCTTCCCTCTTCCCTCCATTTACCGCTTTACCTTCCCTGTCCCTTCCCTTCACTAACAACCTTTTCTTCCCTTCCCCCTTCCCTTCTCCCTCCTTTCCTGCCCCTTCCCTCCTCTTGTCCCTTTTCTCCTTCTGTTCGCTCCCTCCCCCTTCCTCCATCCGTCATCCTCACTCTCTTTATCTTCATTATCGCTAAAAGGCCTCACCTGTGTCTGTTCTCTGAGTGGCTTCTTATCTTGACTGCCGCTCTATTACACACATCATCGTTGTCTCTCATTACCGTGCTTTTTCCTTCGTCCACGGCGTTTTTCGAGTCTTTATTATGTAATTTTAGAGTAAAAAAAAAAAAAAAAAAAAAAAAAAAAAAAAAAAAACGTGAAACAAAGAAAATGGGGGAAGAGAAAGAGATAGAGGAAGGAAAGATTTCTTTGGAGTCTTACTGTTTTTTTCTTTCTCATTCTCTTTCTCAATATCTTTGATTTTAACTGTTTCCTCTCTTCTCTTCCTCTGTTTTTTTTCCTCACTTTTCTTTCTCTCATCTCTTTCTTTGTCTATTCTCTTGTCTTTGCTGGACAGACAGAAATTCTCTTCCGCTTCCCGACAATTTCCGTAACAACATGCATTCACGTAGTCATTTTTCTCCTTCCTCCTTCCTTTTTCCTCTCCTCTACCTCCACCTCCCCCCCCCCACCCGTTCCTTTTTTTTACCCCTTGCTCTTTTTTGCTTCCTGTCTCTCTCCCTCTCTCTAAGTTTCGCTTCCCTTTCTTTACCCCCGGTCATTTCCCTCTCTCTATTCCTCCTCCCTCCCCCACCCTTCCTCTCTATTCCCTTCTTCCTTCTTCCGTAATCTCCGCTCCCCCTCCTCCTCCTCCTCCCCACCTATGGGGAAAAAGGATAATAATAGTTTCCCTATTTTCCCCCTTTTTCCTCTTTTCCCCCCTACCCTTCAACCCCCCCCCCCAACAGCGGTCCATTATCCAGTCAAGAAAGTGAAATCCCGCCCTTCCGGCCATGCACTTTGCATGCTGGTTCCGCGACTTGGAAGATAGCGAACACTAGGCCGTTGCGGGATATCCATCTTCTTATCCGCTATACGGTCTTTGCGGATGATAGATAAGGTGGTGTGGATGTCAGGAGGGAAATTGGAGAGAAAAGAGAGAAGAAAGAGAGAAAAAGTAAAACTACAGGAAGGTGAAAAGAGAAAAAGAAAAAATGAGAGAGAGAGAGAAATAAGCGAGAGAGAGAGAGAGAGAGAGAGAGAGAGAGAGAGAGAGAGAGAGAGAGAGAGAGAGAGAGAGAGAGAGAGAGAGAGAGAGAGAGAGAGAAAGAGCGAGAGCAAGAGATAGAATTCCTCATCAAAAGACTTTAAAACAGACTATACCTCCCCCCCTCCCCTCCCCCCCGGCCTCCCCCACTCACCCCCCACAACCCCTTAAAATTTCACGCGAGACTCCGCCGTTCCTCTCAGTCACGCCCAAGGAACGCTTCCGCACTTCTCCTCCTTCTTCTGCTCCTTCGGGACAAGGAAACCTCACGCCTCAGTAACCAAAGCTTCACTGGGGGAGGGAGGGGGGGGGGGTCCTCGCTTCCCCCTGAGGGCTTCCTTCATCACGCTGTAATCGTTCTGTTATCGCAATCGTTGTAGTTTGTTGCACGCTTTGATTCTTGCCTTCAGAAAACGCAAAGACAACACACGCGCGTGCATAAAACATGCACAAACATAAGCAAATATATGCACGCAATAAACAAAGACTCTCTATCATGCACACAATACGCAAACACACTCGCAAATACACATACATAATCCACAAACACAGATTACAAAGACAAACACAAACAAACACTACAAAGGCAGAATAACTGACACAAGCACACCCCATCACAAGCAGACAAAGACACAAACACACAAAAACATTTAAGACCTTAAAAGAGTTCTTTACAAGCCCCCCCCCCCCATCCCACCTCCACCCACCCCATCCCCCCCCCCCCACCCACCTCGCCCCGTTCCGTGTGCTTTGCTTCAAATCGGAATTCCTAACCTTCTCCTGACAAAAATCGCGGGCGTTACTACCGGGTTACCGTTGTTAATAGTTGTTACCGGCGCCACTACCGGGTTACCGTTGCTGATGCTTGCTACCGGCGTTACTACCGTTGATATTACACGTTACTGGCGATACTTGTTACCGGCGTTACCAAAGGGTTACCGTTGCTAATACTCGTTACCGACACTACACCCAGATTACCGCTGCAAGTACTGTACTTGTTACCGTCGCTACTACCAGACAGACTACCACTCCGGATTCTCGTCACTGGCACTACTACTACCAAATTACCACCACAACTACAGCTCATTACCAGCGTTGCCACCGCGTTACCGCTCCCGATGCTCGTTACCGTAACTCCTCTCGTGACTCCAGAGAAAGAAGGTCGCAGGATGCCGGTAATAAGGGGAAAATTATCAGCTCGTTGTGCAAGTCATGGAAACCATTGTCGACTTTGCCTGAACAAAATAGGATGGAGTTTTGTGAGGAAGGAGAGAGAGAAAAGAGAGAGAAAGAGAGAAAGAGAGAGAAAGAGAGAGAGAGAGAGAGAGAGAGAGAGAGAGAGAGAAAGAGAGAGAGAGAGAGAGAGAGAAGGTGAGTGGCTGAGAGAGAGGAGGGAAAAGAGTGAGAAAGTGAAAGAGAGGGAAGATGTTAGAGAAAGAAAAAAGAAAAAAAGATAGATAAAGAAGGAGAAAAAGATAGATAGACCTATCACGAGAAGAAGAAAGAGAGAGACTAAAGAGCGAGAGAGAATCACACACAAAAGAGAGAAAAAAAGGCTACCAAAAAGAGGGTAACGGAGGCCTACCACCAGAGGCCTAAAAGCAGCAGCGAGAGAGAGTCAAAAGCCCCTCTCCACCTCCACCCCCACCCCCCCTTCTTTAAAGTATATATAAAAATAAAATCTTGCGACATCATTAACCTTAGCCACCAAGAATCCTCCACCGGAAAAATATCTTACGTCATTATGAAGGTTCAAGAAGCTGACCTTGGGACGATTTCAAAAACACCAAAAAAATAAAATTTCAACCATAACACAAC
>BOPN01003867.1:100075-107575 GCA_017312705.2 Penaeus japonicus | reverse complement strand
GGAAGGGAGGGAGGGAGGGAGGGGAGGGAGGAGGGAGGGAGGGAGGGAGGAGGGAGAGAGAGAGAAAGAGAGAGAGAGAGAGAGAGAAGAGCAGAAGCTCCAGAAAGACCCGGAGGAAGAAGGAAGGGAGGGAAGGGGAGAGAGAGAGAGAGAGAGAGAGAGAGAGAGAGAGAGAGAGAGAGAGAGAGAGAGAGAGAGAGAGAGAGAGAGAGAGAGAAACAAACAACTAAGAGCCGCACCAGAAGGAAATACACTACGGGGTAAAATAGGGCAGGTAGAAATCGGGGCCCTCAGCATAATGACGGCAGGAACAGACGCCGAGGATAATAGCAGGAGGCAGGCAAGGCGTCCTCCACAAGGCCTATATACCGGCGTCTCCTCCACCCCCACCACCACCCCTAGGCGCCGAAGGTCAGGGACCGCTAACATTGTCTAGTAAGAATGGGTCTACGTATTATACATCTATTCGTCTAACATATTAAACTACTTTTAATATGGCAAACCGCTTTGTATAATTGATAGATACGTTTAAGAAGTCAATGAATGTTTACGTCCCAGTTTTATCTAATACTCACGGACTCGCTGCGTCTATAAAAGAATGAAATATCATATATATATATATATATATATATATATATATATATATATATATATATATATATATATATATATAGCAACTGGGTCTAAAAGCTTGTGCGTAGTACAACCATAAGTCCTAACAAGCCACAGTAAATACACTTATGCCGCCACAACAAACAGCTACGCAACTTCTCATCATTCGCTTAAGAGCTACATAGCTATACATCATTCGCCTAATGGTGCATCTAGCAGACCAGTACGCTCCTTCGCATCGCACGCAGACGTCTAGACGAAGAGGTAAAGATGATGGGGGAAAAAAATTACCCGAGGCATCACTCAAATGATATTGAAAGTCTACTGCGTGTTGCTACCCTTATCTCAACCGCCGAGGGCGACCCAACCACATGAGGGAAAGAGGAAAAAAAGAGGATAACGAATAAAAAAAGAGACAATATGAGATAAGGACAAGAGATATAAAACAAAGACAACGTGAAAGAAAGTCATTAAAAATATGAAAGCAAAAAGGATAGACACGAGAAAATGCACAAAAAGAGAAAAGAAAGCAAGAAATGAAAATTCAGTACACAAAATCAAACAAAAGGCAAATAGAACAAACGAAGGAAAACGAAAAAAACGACAACAACAACATGAAACCAACACCCGTCTTCAGCAAGCCACTAAGACAGTAATTTCGAGCAGTAAACTACCATATATGACACAGGAGCATTTCCCGAGGCCTTTGCTCCGACACTCCAACTTTTCTCAGAATAAGGACAAGAGAACAATGATAATAACGTAATGAGCCAGGACTAAAAACGATATAATGAGAGCCGAACGACGCATGTCATGTTAAGATAAGATCGTTCAATTGCCTCTTTGGGTTTTGTTTTTATTCGCAATGATATAAATTACAAAAAAAAAGTTATACTGATGAGAGTGGCGAGTGTGGTTGGGAAGGAAGTTGGTCAAATACCTGAATGGGATGTTAATACCCTTTCGCTCACACTACCATCACTGTTTCTGCTTAAACAACCATAATGTTGATGTGAAAGTTAATGGTTGATGTTGAGTGTGATAATAATAACGATGGCAGTAATTAATTAATGGAAAACAACAATAACAACCAATACATTAATTACGACAAGAAAAGCAACAATATCTGACCCCAGCAAGAACGCTACACCCTTACCCCTACCCCTACCCCTACCCCCGCCCCAACCCACCCCTTCCCATATGAACAGAGGTGATTACCATTTTGTAAATCGTTAATTAATCCGTATTTCTTTGACTAAACGATTATTTTCAAAGTTGATAATATGCCAATTGTGGGCATGAAATTATGATTTGTTTAAGGAATGTTTTACGATGAATTCTTGTAAGAATAGGTCGGATTGGGAGAACATGCTCAATATTTCAACAGTAGTAGTTAATTCGTTATTATTTTCGTTGTATTTAAGTCAATACATCACAAGTCATAAGCAGAAGTTGAATTTTAAAATTCCCAAATTCCAGGTGTGTTGGGATCTGAGCAATGTATTTCGGGAAACTTTCAAAAAACAAAACAAAAAATCATCAATGGACTCCAACGAACTCTTTAAATAGTTGCACTGTTGCCAAGTGCTGGATAACAAGGTCAGAGTACCCATATTTTTTATCACTAACCCCCATCACGTAAATCCTTTCATGACCTTCCTTACGTAACGGGGAGTCCTACCTTTTGAATACACTCTCCCCCTACACTGTGCAGCATACACACACACACATACAATATATGTATACATACATACATACATACATACATACATATATATATATATATATATATATATATATATATATATATATGTGTGTGTGTGTGTGTGTGTGTGTGTGTGTGTGTGTGTGTGTGTGTGTGTGTGTGAGTGTGTGTGTGTGTGTGTATACATATTTATACATAATGACACAAACACACACACATAAAGACGCACATATAAACACTGACATACAAAGACACACAAGCACACAGAAACACAGACACACATAAAGACGTACATATAAACACTAATATACAGAGACACAGAAACACAGACTGACACACACACACACACACACACAAAGACGCACATATAAACACTGACATACAGAGAGAGACACAGAAACACAGACTGACACACACACACACACGCGCGCGCGCGCGCACACACACACACACACACACGCACACACCCGCACACACACACACACAGAATCGCGCGCGCGCACCCTGTCACAAGACAGACCTTTAGGCGTTAGTACTTCCTTCCCTTTACAACGCCCTCTTGCCAGTGCACAGCACCTGATGTTTATATTACTAAGCTCATTTCGATTTCGTGTTTCCCCAACTGGCAGACAGCAGCAGTCGCCTGGCAGACGAAAGCCGGTTAAAAGCCTCGGAAATTAAAGGGATAAAGCCTGCCAGGTGTGTCGGGTACTGGCACAGTCCGCAAACAGCATGTCCTTGTTGCATAACTGGGCACGGCCGAAGACTGTTCCTGGAACCAGTTTCTTAGCATCCTTCGGGTATTGCAACTCCCCTGAGGTTGTCTCTCAGCCAGGCGATTACCGTGGAAAGCCAGTATGGTCTGATTAACGATATAATCAGCTGTAAGCAATACAAAAAACAAATCAAAATATATTGTATTAATGCCCACTAGGAAGAAGATACAAGAATAGGGTGCCCCTAATATGGCAAGACCAACCTATCCTTCTTGCCTCTCACGGATCCCATATAAAACGGGCGTCGGTAAAACGGCATTCCATTACCATGCAGAAGGATCCTTACTAGCATACAAAATACATCCCTTATGGGCAGAAAGATCCCGACTCTCAAATGAATAACTAATCAAATATTCCGCTCAAACAGCCTTAGAGTTCTCGTCACCCACGGCCCCCACCGTCGACATCTGGCAACCCACTCTCGATACCTGCGGCATTCCTGGCGAAGATCACACGTTTTTACCTATCAAAATTTCCTGCCCAGTTCTCGAAATATTATTGCATTTAGGATGATTCAGAGTGCCAGGAAAGTTCCAGGGGCGAGGTAAAAGAAAAAGAAAAGAAGAAAAAGCGTGGCAAGAGAGAGAGAGAGCAAAAAAAGGGGCAGACAGTCTAGGTTATAAGGACAGACAACGAGTCTCGAAGGTATTACTTAGGAATAGGCAGCCTCCTGACCGCCGTTTATGTAAGTCGGCCAAGGAGGGGAGAGGAGGACTGGGGAAGGGGGAGGAAGGGGAGAGGAGGACTGGGAGAGGGGGAAGAAGGGGAAGAGGGGAGGGATACAAAGCAAAGAGGGATGAAGGGAAGGGAGGAGGGGGGACTCAAGGTTAACATACACTGCCAACACCCACTTCCCCTTCTTCCTTTTCCATCCAGCCTCACGGCAAATCCCCAACTCTTTCCAGTTTTCTCCAGTATCTCTCAGACAAAAAGCTGGAATTGCCCTAACCACAAAGGGGAAAACCCGCTTGCCCTGTTCCCGTTGCTGCTGTCTGCATGGCGCAAGCATAGGTAAATTTTTCCGAGTATTGGAAGGGAGCGGCCGGTCAACGTTGGGGGTAGGCAGGAGGGGGGGATGGGGGTGAGCCACTGTAAATGCTTCTACTTCGCTTGACAACTCGGGTTTCTTCTTTAGCACCTTGCCTTTCCTTTCCTGTTTAATGTTCTTTTTGGATTGCCTATGTTCTTATTGCAATAATTGCTATTTCCTCTTCATGATAACTACTCATACTTTTAGCGTTCTTAGTCCCTCCCTCCCTTTTCGCTGCTGTCATTTCTTTTGTTTCCGTGCCCCTTCCACCAACAGGAAACAAACAACACAAAGATGTCATTTATTCTCGTACTTCAACACCTGTACTTTACGTCGACCAATGAGAATCGACCTCTCGACCCTTCCGGGCTTCCCATTGGCTATCCTTCTCCTGGTGCGAATGCCCGGCAGTGTAAACAAACTCTTCATTTTAGCAAGAGTGCAGATTACCTTTTTTTCTTAAACGACCCCCCCCCCCTCCCCCTGCCCTCACCTTCCCCTCCCGACAAGGACTATTCGTGATGACTCGACTCATGTAAAAATGTGGAGGAAGTTGGGGAGAGAGAGAAGGGAATGAGGAAGGAGGGAGGGAAGGAGGGAGGGAGAGAGAGAAGAAGGGAGGAGGAGGGGGAGGGAGAGAGATACAGAGAGACAAAAAGAGAAAGAGAGAGAACGAGAATGAGAGAGAGAGAGATGGGGAAGGTGGGAGGGGGAGGGGGGGTGACTGGGATGAGGGGAGGTTCGTGATGGAAGACAGGTACTCTCCCCACCAGGTCTTACAATCAATACTCCTGGTGCGTTCATGTTAGAGCGAGAACAAATGTGTATTAAATGATCCAAAGAAACACACATCACAAATACGCAAAAAACATTTGTAGGTGTTATACATATATATAAACATATAAATACATATGAGTATATATATAAATATATATTGGACACACACACACACACACACACACACACACACACACACACACACATATATATATATATATATATATATATATATATATATGCATGTATACACACACACACACACACACACACACACACACACATATATATATATATATATATATATATATATATATATATATATATATATATATATATATATATATATGTGTGAGTATGTATGTATGTATGTAAGTATGTATGTATGAATGCATGTATGTGTGTGTGTATGTTTGTATGAGTGTGTGTGTGTGTGTGTGTATGTATGTGTGTGTGTGTGTGTGTGTGTGTGTGTGTGTGTGTGTGTGTGTGTGTGTGTGTGTGTGTGTGTGTGTGTATGTGTGTGTGTATGTGTGTGTGTTTGTGTGTGTGTGTGTGTATGTGTGTGTGTTTGTGTGTGTGCGAATATATACATAATACACCCAAACATTCACATCGCGCACCCACTTAATCCCTCGAAACCCAACTTTTCCAAATACTAAAACTTTCCACGTAAACACAGAAAGACCCTCGGTGAATGCGGAAGAAGGAAGGAGGGGGGGGGGGAAGGCGACGAAGAAGATGACCCTCCTCTAGACCTCCCACTTTACTTCCAAGCCCTTCCCCCCCACCTCCCCTGCACGCCCCCACACACCGTAATAAAATTTTGTGACGTCACTACTTCTGCAACCTCGTTGCAACTTCTTTGCACAGGATAGCAGAAATCGTCCTTCAGTTCTTTTTTTGTCTTTAACAGTAATGCACAAATACTGCAAATCTTACTCTTCAACACAGATATAAATATGTGAGTCACAAACACACACACAATCCGTAATGAAACCGAAATCTGCAACAGATCCTTTTCAAGTCAAACACCAATAAAAAATAAAAAGAAAAAAATACATCCATACAAATTGAAATAAATAAACACCCTCGTTCCCCACAAACATTTTAACCCCGCGGTCGCTCGAAAAAAAGAAAGAAAAGAAAAACGACGCTACCCACATGACTCCTTCAAGCGCGTCCTGGAAATTGAAACGTCTCGAAAACCTAATTTATCTAACCGGGGATAATTACTCCTGCAGTGTGACACGAATGTTTTTTTTTTTTTTTTTTTTTTTTTTTTTTCGTTGGTGGCTTGATTCTGGAGGAACGACGTCTTTCACACGCCGAAGGGAAGGGAAAGGGGGTAGGGTTGTGAGGAGGAGGAGGAGGAGGAGGAGGAGGAGGAGGAGGAGGAGGAGGAGGAGGAGGAGGAGGAAGAAGAGGAGGAGGGAGACGTTAGGATAAAAAACAAGAAGAAGAGAGAAATTACGAAGACAAGGAAGAAGGGGGAAAGAATAAAGACAATTTTCAAAAATAAAATCCCCCCCCCCAAAAAAAAAAGCGAAATCACAAGATATAAGCCGCAACGAGCCAAATAAATCAATGACATCATCTCCATCGGCTATCTTAAACGGGTCGTGATTGGCTGCCTGGAAGTGTGACGTAATCGTCTAGCTACGTCACCACCTGGGCATGTCCGGTCCAGGCAGCTGAGCGGACCCATTGGGATTCACATGGAAATCTGGCCTATATTCTTGGCAGAGGTAGGCCTATCGCGATAAACAGTTGGATGAGAGAACTAGGAAGAGTTAATTTCATGAAAGATCTTGGTATATTGAGGTATTAAGGGAAAATAGTGAGAAAAGATGAACAATGCTTGACAGCGGGCAGGGGAAGAATGGGGCCTGAGGAGGAGAGGGGGAGGGGGGCACATTGTGGGTTGCCTGCTGGGAAGTTGTCTGACGTCATCCTGTCTGACTTTCGCTCTCCTGACACTCTCTTTCTTTCAGTCTGCTTTTGATTGTCTTTTTGTCCGTTTTCCCTTTTTTGTGGGCAATCCTCATTCACATTCTCTCTCTCTACTTCGTTTTCTCCTTCTCTCTGCCTCCCTCTCCACCCTCCGTCTCTCACTCCCTCTCCCTCCTCTCCCTCCACTCCCTCTCTCCCTCCCTCCCTCCCCCCTTCCCTCGCACCCAGTCCATCTCCCTCCCCCGCCAACCTCAAACGAGTTTTCTTCCCGCGCATTCCTGTCCAACACCAATCCAGTCTTTGTGAATCACGCATCCTTATATTCCAGTGCCCGATGACGTCATTAGCAGAGGACCGTTACGGAGAACCACGTGACATCGCAAGTGCATGTGACGTCACAGCAATGTCGTGGGCGGGTAGAGGAGTTTTCACTTGGGACTTTTACCGCTTCGTCGAATTTTCAAAATGGCGCAGGCGAGCAGGCGGAAGAGCGGAGCGTGTGGGAGGGAAGAATGGGTGAGGCGGGAAGAGAGGGGAAAAGGGGAGGAAGGGAGGAAGAGAGGAAGGGAGGAAGAGGGCGTGAAGAAGGTGGGACAATGATAATGAAGAGAGAGAGAGAGAGAGAGAGAGAGAGAGAGAGAGAGAGA